>PVJX010023658.1:0-29005 GCA_004027295.1 Dolichotis patagonum | reverse complement strand
GAGCGACTGTGATCCTGCCTGCGTGTGGGCTGAGAATCAGACATCTCATGTCATCCTGTCCCCCATCCCATGTCCCCCCCTCCCTGCCTAGCAAGTGGGAGCCAGTGAACTACACATCTTGTGAAAAGATTGGCTATGTTATTTAGTATGAGCTCTCCATATGCAAAGATAGGGACAACCATTTGGAAGAAAACAAGAGACAATATGACAGATAGTGAAGATCTCTGGTTGTCTAGCTTTGACATTTATGCTTTATGTCCCGTTCTGTTCTGTTTTGTTGTGTTTAATTTTACTCCCTTTTAAAATAAAATAAAATAAAATAAAATAAAATAAAATAAAATAAATTATTTTAAAAAAAAGAATAAATGCCTCGGGCAGCATTAGATAGCCGCTGGAGATCACCCTGTACTGCTACCTCCACTATGGATTCTATCCTATCACAGAAAAGCTTTTTAATGCTGGCTAGGAAACCCAACATATTTTCAAGGAATGTGCTGGATTTGTGGAACTCTAATTCTGTGCATAAAATTTTAAGTGCTACTAGTTTGCTCTCAGACAAGTCTCTTGCACGCTGTACTACATCCTTAAAGGGAGCTGGGCAACACCGCTGATGTAGGAAGCAGATAGGTGACCTTTGTGCAAATATTTTGAGGTCAAGCTGAAACAAAAACACCACAAGACATGAATTTGTTTTCACAACAAATTTATTTAAGTATCTAACAGGTTTTCAGACAAGTGGAGAATATTGTCACTGAATCAGTCTTTTGTCATTTGTTCTCAGTAGATATAACTGTTCAATCAAGGCTATAGAGAATGTGCTTACTTCCAATACCGTATTTTGCTACTCAGATTATGAACAGAAAAATGAAGTATAATGTTAAATATAATGTTTTAAAATCCAATGTTTTGACCCAAAGAATGTCTTCATTTGCACTATTCTTCAAAACCGAGAAAGGTTAATTGTGTATTTTTGGGTTGGATTTTTTTTTTTTTTTTTTTTCCGGTACCGGGAATCAAACTCACGACCTTGTGCTTGCCAGGCAGGCGCTTGTGCCACTGAGCTAAATCCCCAGCCCTTTAATTGTGTATTTTTAAAGTTTTCATTTGTAAGAGTATGATCTTGCAATGGTAACAGCCACTGCCTAGTCTAAACATTGGGGGCAACTTAATAACAGCAATAAAATTGTATATCTAATTTTATCTTTAAAATTTCTTACATATATGCTAAATAAAAATGTTTATAATGAAATGAAATACAACTATATTCATGATTTTTCACATACCAGAATGTTGATTTAACAGTTTAACCCCTTAGCTAGGTGCAGTGTTACACACCCATACTACTCAGGAGGCTTGGGCAGGAGAATTGAGACTTCAAGGCCAACCCAGGTAACTTAATGAAACTGTCTTTAAAAAACAAAAATGAAACTCCTTCAGTGTCTGAGACATTGGGAAAAGCACATGATTTCCATATTTGGGTAATTTTTGCTTTTGTTATGTTTGTGGGAGAGGAGGGAACTCAAGGACTTTCAGATGTATATAATACAGGTATTTGTGCTGCATAAATTGCCCGGAAAACACTACTGTTTATGTTACCTAAGAGTACTCTGCTTTGTGAAATTTTGGATTAAAATAGTCATCTTACATAATGATCATTTAAAATAATTAAGAACATTTAAATTATAAAGATTGACTATCTTTTCAGGAAAAGTGACTGTATACAGTACAAGAAAACTTAATCTTGGGTAATTCTAGTATAGAACAAAGTACAACTTTATTTAAATTTTCCAGGTAGCAAATCTGATTGCTATATGGTGCCCTGTATTTCACAGTATTTATTCTCTATAGTAACTGCTCATGTGCAGCTAGCTTCTAGATTCAAACTATATTGAATTTAGTTTTAGACACTGTATTGTTCATTATTACAATATGCTATAATAAGTACTAGCATTAACTATATTTTGTTAAAATAAGTATAAGAAAATATTATTTCATGAGGACAGTTTTCTAAACTGTTTACTCTATACCTTTAAATGAAGAAATTAATTATACACCATTAGCAGTGAAGATTGGAATAATTGTTCTGTCCTGATTAGATGTAGACATTTTTGTTTTTTGTCTTCAGGGATAAAATAAACTATATTATTTGTAAAAAAAAAAAAAAGACTGATGGGACAAGTATGTTCAAAGCAAGGGGGAATAGTGGCAATGTGTCTTTTTTTGCAATGTCTTTTATTGTAATAAATTTCTAAAATTAAAACACAAACCACATTTTTGGCCTGCAAGTGTAATATATATATTTATATATTACATATATTTCTATATAATATGTATTACATATATTTATATATATATAAAATACACTTAATGGTCAGGTAATATTCAAAATGAATTGGACTTCTTAAATCTTTCTTCTATTTACTTATAAACATGTAGGACAGAATAATGAAGAGAAGCTCTGAAGGCTGGATGAGAGTGAACAGAGTTGTCAGAAATCTAAGTGGCCAAATTATGATTTGGAACAGAATACTTATCTCCTCTCCATTACTACAATGTAGTCTTATAAAACTGTCAGAACGAAATTCATTTATATTCAGTTTTTTTTCAGTACACTGGATTGAACCTGGGGCCCAGTGAACACCAGGCAAGCACTATACCACTAAGTTACATTCCCAATTTTTAAAAAAATTTTTATTTTAAGACAGAGTCTTACAAAGTTGCCCAGACTGGCTTTGAACTTGCCACCCTCCTACCTCGGCCACTAAAGTATCTAGATTATAGGTGTGTGTCACCAACCTCGTCGAATTCACTTTATTTATTTATTTATTTATTTATTTATTTAGGTACCAGGGATCGAACTCATGACCTTGCGCTTGCCAGGTGGGCACTTATGCCACTGAGCTAAATCCCCAGCACTGAATTTACTTTAAATATATATATTTTGTTTGTTTGGTTGGTTGGTTTTGTTTTCCAAATTACATATTTTGAATTGTGCTGTGAAATTGCAGTGAGATGGGTTATCATCTAAGAAAGGTAGGGAAACACACACGCACTTTAAGAGAACTTGACATCTTGGAATCAAACACTAAAGCTTCAAAAACTTGAGGCTGAGTTTGCAGTGGTAGGGTCCTTGCCTGGTACATGTGAGGCCATAGGTTTGATCCCCGGCATTACAAAAATAAAATGAAAACAAAAATATGTTGATGGTTCCTTGCTACAGCAATAACCTACTAGCCAAAATCTTTCCTTATTATGCAAGAGCACAATTAATGAATAAGACTTTTAAGTGACCAATGACAGCATGAAGACGCTAGAAAACCACACTCACCTGCAGCCGAAGACGTGAGGCTGCCTATCTTCATTCTATTTGCTGCAGATCTTTTTTATTTCTTTAAGAAACTTGAGATTTCTTTATCTAAGAGTACTGCTTTTCCTTATTGTGATATAAAATCCTTCAATGTGATCAAGACACTGTCAATCTTGTAGTGAATCTGTCAAAAGCAGTTTTTCAGGAGAAACAACTGGGTCTTGTTTATGGCACCAAATCGGTTTTATCATCACAGTTTCCTTGCCATCTCAGAAGCATGAATGCAGCCTCACCTGTTTTATTGGAGGTGAAGAAACTACACCACACAATGAAAAGGCAAGTAAGGCACTGACTAGAACTACATCTTTTATACACATAAGAACCTAATACACTTATAAGAGAACTGTGTTCAGTTGGAATATTTATGTTCAGTTTGAAGGTTTATTTTTAGGTAAATTTGGTTGTGAGTGAAGTGAGCTTAGAAAATAAGAAGTGACCAACTATCCAAGCCTCCAGGAAACTAGATGTTTCTCAGTAAAAGGTTCCTGTCCATTTTCTAGTATTTCAAATCCTAGAGAAAAACTAGCTGCAATCATTCAGGCATAAACACATGGAGAAGTTGACTTTAAAAGCCATGAAAGCATTAAGTTCACACAGGCCCCCTCCTGGCTATAAAAACAGTTTCAAGGGATGAGAAAAGAAGGCAGAGATGGAAGGGAACACAGAGGCAGGGGGCACATCCAAACTGAACTTCAGGTTGTCTGATACAATGCACAAAGCCTTACAGGGATTTAGCCATAAAATAATGTTTAGCCATGTGACAAAAAAGAAAAAAAGGAAAGGAAAATGAAATTCTCCATGATGTCTTGCAAACACAAGAAACAAATAACTTTAAAAAATATATAAATTTTAGCCTGTGGGCTAGTTTGTCCTTACAGTTTCTGCTACTTAGGAGACTGAGGCAGGAGGGTTCCTGGAGGGCATGAGTTCAGGACCACCCTGGGCAACACAGAGAGACCTGGACTTTTAAAACACAAAAACAATCAATCAATTTGAGTGTTAATTCAAACTGACAGTAATTCAAATTGACTCTCAGAAACTTACTGGCAGAAACTGATGCATAACATTTGTGATGGGATCTTGTCTATAATAATGAAAACTTCAGAATTTCTACAAGATAATCAATGCCAACAGGCTAGAAGCATAATTGGTTTCATGTTAGCAAACATTCATGACATGGACTAAGTCCTTCGCTAAGCACAGGAAAATCAGAATGATACTACAGAAGTGGAGGAAGTTCATGTGGACAGAGCTGGACCCCCTGAGCACACTACCTTGCTGGCTCTGCAGTTCCCAGGGTGAGCACAAGACGCCAGTACAGTCAAAGGTAACTGACACAATGGTGAAGGATTCTTTCCGGGCACCTTTCTAAATTAACAAATATTCTCCAAACCTTTACCATTTCCCTACATTGTAAACCTTGGGAAAATGGCTGTGAAATTATTGGCCCACTTGCAGACTACTCCATTTTATCACGTCTTTCACAGAACATACCACATTTGTCTTTCGTATTTTCCACAGTGTGGGTCTCCTTTAGGTTTCGGTTGCTAAAGAGTTAAACTACAACCAGATCCTTTCATGTGCCAGGGCAAAAAAAAAAATCTAACCTTTACCTTGGAAAAGTTAGACTAAAGCAATCTTTATTTCCTGTCCCTACAGCATCTACCTGTTTAGTAACGATACTATAGAAATATACTCTTTAACTGTCAATAGTAATTTTAATCTCACCAGCCAGCATTTGACAAAATGGAAGAATAGTGTTTTTTTATACACTGGTCTAAAAATTTTCACCTTGCCTCTTAAGAAAGAAGAAAAACCTGCGTGTGTTATTTATAGAATGCTGCTATTAAAACCAGGGAACAACACTTTATTGCTTTTTCTTGGTTTTGGTTTTGTTTTGGTACTGGGGATTGAACCAAAGATCTTTGCACTGAGCTATATCCCCAGCCTTTTTTTTTTTTTTTTTGGTACTAAGACTTGAACTCAGGACTCCATGCTTGCCAGGCAGACACTGTGCCAGAGCTACATCCCTGGCCCTACCTTTTATTTCTGAGATGGTCTCACTAAGTTGCTCAGGCTGGGCTCAAACATGTGATCTTCCTGCCTCAGTTTTCCAGATGCTGGAACTACAGGTGTATGCAACCATACCCAGCTCAGATTTCAAATTATTTTGTGTCATCACTACAAAACTATATCAACCATGAGCTATAGCTGAATATTTCAAATCCTAGTAAAATTTCAAATATGTATTAAAAATTTGAACCTTGTACAAATAAAAAGTTGGCTCAAGACAAAATAAATAGCTGCCCTCCAGATCAAATATTTACCCATATTTAAATAAGCATAAAATGAAATGTTTGTCAAATGAGATTTTTAAAACATTAAAAATGTGATTCAAGTTCATTATATGGGAAAAGATTAATCACATTATGCAGGCATCACCTAGATGTAGATGGTATGGAGCAAAAATGCAATCCTTTCAAGTTTCTTAAAATGCACTACTTAAAATTTGTCAAAACGATGGGGGCTGGATATTTAGCTCAGCAGCATAAGTGCCTGCCTGGCAAGCACGAGGTCGCGAGGTCGATCTCTGGTACCAAAATAATAAAGTAAAAATAAATAAAATTTTTCAAAATGAAATATGGTATATGCTAAGTATCAGGGATCTTCGATCTTCTTCTCCTTTTTTTAATTTTTTTTTTTATTTTTTTCCTTTTTGAGACAGGATTTTGCTGTTCAATCCAGGCTGGTCTTGTACTCACTTTGTAGTCCAGGGTGGTCTTGAATTCACAGCATCCTGCCTCAGCCTCCTGAGTGCTGGGATTAGGACATGCACCCTGGCCAGGGATCCTATTCCTAAGGATACTTGAATTTTTAAAGGAGGTGACATTGAGGGAGTTACTTGGCTCATCACTGATCTTCCTTTATCCATAAATAGGTAGTGGTAATTTCATGATATTGAATAGTATGGAAAGTATATCTATAAGATCTATAAAACACCACAGTAAATTAAGTAAATTTGAGAGTATATATTTATTCTGTCTAAGGTAAACTCAAGTAAAGTTTGATTAAAAAACAGGGACAAGGCTACTATAATACGAAAGGATAGTAAAAGGTTGGTAGCATTAAAAAAAAGGGCACTTCACATGGTACAAAGTTACATCAAAATAGGAATAAACACTAAAAAGATATTATAACTATGTGCTTTCCAAAGGCTCAATGACAAGGAAACTGGCAAGGATAAGAGTTTAAGGAAAGCCTGGGTAACTTACAGAAACCCAGTCAAAAACAAACAAAAAATAGAAAACAAAAAATTAGGTATTTAAAATACTGGAACTTTTGGAATACTGGAAATTCTCTTCAAAATAATGCTACTGGTAAATGAAAAATGCAAGACACGAAACAAATATATAATGAACTCAATGTCTTAAAACACATCTGTGTGGCCAGGCACTGTGTTGCACACCTGTGATCCCAGCACTCTGGGAGGCTGTTGCAGGAGGATCATAAATTCAAGCATGGCCTGGGCAACTTAGCAATTTAGTGAGACTCATTTCAAAATAAAAACATAAAAAAAGGCAGAGGGACATAGCTAGGGATGAAGGTTTGTTTAATCCCCAGTACTAGCACCAACAAACAAAACAGTCAGTATGTAAATTCATGTGCATAGAAGAACCCTGGAGGGAAATATATAAAAATATGAACTGAGCTGGGTGTGGTGGCACACACTTGTAATCCCAGCACTTGGGAGGCTGAGGCAGGAGGATCCCTGCAAGTTTGAGACCAGCCTGGGCTACAAAGTGAGCTCAAGGTCAGTCTGAACTGCACAGTAAGACCCTGTCTCAAAAAGAAAGAGAAAAAAATGAACTCTCACCTGCGTGGGGGTGACACAATGACTTTTATTTTCTCCCTTCCTCTTTTTCAGATCCTCCAAATGTTCTATAGTTCTAACATTTTAGTTGTTAAGCATTTTGCAATGTTTTACATAAATTATGATCAGTAGTGTTATCATTCTAATCAGTAAACCGATTATGCTGTACCCTGGAATTGTATGGCAGCGCCCCTCCTCAAGGTTGCAATGAGATAAGGCTGGAAGGGCAGGATAGAGCCAAATCACAGCTACTTTGAATTCATTTTTAGCAATTAGGATTCTATCTTGCAAAAAGAGAGAAGCCACTGGAGGTTTGGACAAGCTGGTAACATAACTGTGTTTAGGAAGATTATTCTGACAGCCATATGTTAGAATAGGCTGAGCTGTGTAGTTCTTACTTAAAATAGCTGCCATCACCAAGTGGGGCAGAAATCGTTAGTCCCAGCCACTTAGGAAGCTGAGGCAGGAGGATCCCTTGAACCCAGGAGATTAAGAACAGCCTGGACCACATAACAAGACCTGGCCTTCAAAAAAAAAAAGGAATCACTGCCATCAGTTACCTGTCTCAGAGATAACTGGTTATCCAGATCAAGTACTACCTAAAGCAGAAGTCTAACAGAACATCACGCATGGAACTGGAAGGATGAAAATGAAATACATGAACCCCACCCACACAGCTCCCTGGAAGCTTGGTGAGCAAGGTTTTATTCAACTACTCTGCTTTGGCATGTGGCATGAAGGAAATAATGTGCCCATCAATGAGCTGGTTGCATTCCAAGAAAACTTTATTTTTAAAAATGGGCACTTTGTGGGATATGGCCCCAAGGCCCAGTCTGTCATCCTCTACCTAATGAAGCACCACCCAATACAAGTATGTGAGACACATGAAAATTTATTACTTTCAGCAGCCACACTGAAAAAGGTAACAGATAAAATTCATTTCAATATTGTTAATTTAATATATTTGAACATAATTAATACGAAGTTAATACAATCTTTTACATTTTTTGATGATGTCTTCAAAAACATACTAGATATTACATTTTCAGCACTAGCTATATGTGTGTGTGTGTGTGTGTGTGTGTATAGATATATATATATATATATATTTTTTTTTAAACCAGGAATTGAACTCAGGACCTTACACTTACCAGGCAGGTACTTGTGCCACTGGGCTATATCCCCAGCCCTTAGCTAACTATATATTTTATATATCATAGATACTAGCAGGGGGCAGTACTGAAGATTGAACACAGGCCTTTGCACTGAGCTACAACCCAGCCCTTTTATATATATATTTATGTATTTACTTTGACACAGAGTCTTGCAGTCCTCTTCCCTTGGCCTCACGAGAGCTGGGATCACACTAGAAGCAACTATACTATGCTTTCCGTACTTCAAGTGCTCAATATTACACGGTAGTGGTGACCAACTGATTGAACAGTGTAGGTCTAGAGACTAGGTAAAACTTAAGTCAGTATGTGTGTGTGCGTGTGCGTGTGTGTGTGTGTGTGTGTGTATATATATATATATATATATATATATTTTTTTTTTTTTTTTTTTTGGTCTTTTTGAGACAGGGTCTCGCTATGCAGTTCAGGCTGGCCTTGAGCTCACTTTGTAACCCAGGCTGGTCTCGAACTCTCAATGATCCTCCTGCCTCAGCCTCTCGAGTGCTGGGATTACAAACCTGCACCACCATGCCCCAAAAAACTCTTAAATCTTGACAATACAAATGTAAAATAATAATTTGAACAATAACAGAAACAATAAGCATATAACTGTACTCTACAGAAAAGGTGAAAATAAAATGAACTTCTGATTTTAAAAGCAACATTTCTTGCTGGAGCTGTGGCACATGCCTGAATCACAGCACCTGGAAGGCTGAGGCAGAAAGATGGCAAGTCCAAGGCAGCCTAGGCTACAAGGCAAGACCCTGTCTCAAAGGAAACAAAAACAATGTTTCTCCCTGGATACCAACTGACTGCTTCAAGGCTTCAATTAACTGTTACTGATTAAAATGGTTTTTATTAGAACTACGAAACACTAATACAAAGTATATTTTCAAAATTTATTCAAATAGCTTAATCTGAGCAACATTCTCCTTAGACAAGTAGAAAAGAGACTCAAATTATTTGATGAACTGTTCTAGTGAAAAAGAAAGTGTGTCTTTTTCTTTTTAACAGTACTGGAGTAGCAAGGAATAGTGGCACACATCCGTAAACCCAGCACTCAGGAATTGGAAGCAGGAAAATCCCTATGAGTTCAAGGCCAGCCTGGGCTACACTGTGAGAACCTGTCACAGAAAAGAAACAGTGCTGGGACTGAACTAAGGGCCTTCCTGCTGAGCTATATATATCCTCAGCCCCTTTCATTCTTTATTTTGAGATAGAGCCTCATTAACTTGCCCAAGCTGGCCTCTAAACTGCCTCCTGCCTTAGCCTCCTAAGTCCAGGATCCTAAGCCAGGACCATAGCTGTGTGCACCACTCTTGGCTTTGCTCGTCACTTTTTTTTAATCAGATATTTAAATAAATAAATAAATAAATAAATAAATAAATGCATTCATTCATTCACTCTTCTTTGTTAAAGAGATGATGTTTAATAAATGGGCAAAGGTCAGTTTACCCAAGAAAACCACTGCCAGATAAGAGGCTGCAATGAGTAGTAGGTAATGGAAAAAATTTTAGGAGGATAGTATTTTATATCACAGAAAATATTCAAGGTTTTTGAAATATGTGGTCACTTGCACTTCAAACACCTGCAAACTATATTGGTCTTTGGCAAAACAGAACTACAAAGGAAGGATACTGGAAGAAACACTCTTTGTCAGGGGTCCTTAATCACTTGCAGCAAGAGAAATCTGTGAGCCCTTCTCAGAAAACATTTTTATTTTTTTTCTCTTTTTTTAAAAAATAATTTTATTTAAAGAGAAAAAAACAAAACAAAACAAAACAGAATAGAGGGTAGCAACCATACAGTATTCCAAGGAAAAAAGGAAAAGAACAACAACAAAAAAAGCCTAAGAAATTATTGCTTGACAAATTACATGCTGACTTCTTGGAAATTGTTGTTCAATTTACAAAGTTAAAACATGTAAAGTAGACATTCAAACAGTGAGACTGTTAACAGTTCTGCTCCACGATCTGACAAAAACAGCAATATGGTCATCCATCTTACCCACTCAAATATACATGCAATTATATCAATCGGGTACAATTAAACACAACAAAACAGAGCAAAGCGGATCACAAGAAAGCAATGTAAAAGACAAAAATTTCAAAACTAGACAATCAGAAATATTCACTCTCTATCATATTGACTCTTGTTTTCTTCCAAATAGTTGTCCATATTGTCACATATAGGGAATTCACATGAAACAACCTAGTATGGAATTGATCTGAGCAGGATGAGGAGGCCATTTCAGCTCTTCAAGACCAGACATTAGGGAAGCCAAGAATGGCTGTCATAGTGTCTCTCATTCTCCTCAAAACAGCTGTCCATACCTTCATGTATGTTGAACTTAAACAAGGCAAAGCAAGCTAAGATCACTTTGAACAAAAAGTGATAGTTTTGCTGGACTTCACATCATGACATTATGGAATCAGCACTGGGTATTGTAGTGTCTCTTTTTCTTAAAAGTAGTTGTTCATTTCCACATGTGTTATACAGTTGGTTCTCGTAAGCTGTTTATAATCTCTACACATGCATGAGTCTCTACTTGTATATCTATCATTTCTGTATTAGCAGGAAAAACAAAACAAAGCAAGATAAAACAAAACAATCCCTAGAAAAGCATGAGGCAGAAAAGTCACATAAAACCTCAATACAAGGTGATCTACAATGGTTACCATGGTGTCTCAGCAGAGTATAACAACATTAATAAAAACGAAGCATTGGAGATATTATAAGACTTCAAAAGCAAGTAATAATCAAACCAGAGTGGGTATCTTAGTGAATCTTGTCATCTTCAATGTAGTTGCCTATACCAGAAAACATTTTTAAATGCATAAAATAAAATATATGGAATTAAGGACCAAGTATATAGCTCAGTGGCAGAGAATCTACCTAGTATATGTCAGACCCTGGGTTTGATCCTCAGAACCAGGAAGAGAAATAAACAAAAACAAAAAATGTGGTATTTTTTGTTTGTTTTGAAGCAGGGTCTCACCGTGTTGTGTGGGCTGGCCTTGAATTCACTTATGTAGCAGAGGCTGGCCACAAACTCACAATGATCCTCCTGCCTCAGCCTCCCAAGTGCTGAGATTACAGATATGCACCACCACACCCAGCAAAAAACATGATTATGAGAAACTCATCATAGCATATTATAGTTATCAAAATACTTAAATTGATGTCATAATATAGGAGCTTCATTTATTAATGCATTGAATAAAATCTAACCATTATACTTTCTAATCAATGCTGAGCATAAATTATTTCAAAATTTGTTCAACAATATAAAAATATCTATAATTTCCATTGGTTACAAAATCTCAGGTCTGCCAGTACTACTGGTATTTATTGATTCCATTCATAATTCAAGGAAATGCTGAATTTCAACTAAAGGTGTTTTTCCCATTCAAGTTCACAGACCCTGTGAATTCTAGTCAGGATAAGAAAAAGAAACTTTCATTATAAATTTATTTTAAAAATTTATAAATTTATTTTAAAAATGGTTCCTCGAAAGTTATCCAATTTGATTTTTACCTTTGCACACATTTTGCCCCTTTATAAAAGGTTAAACCAGTAGTTGTTTTACAGCTTCCCTATAACTTGATGATTTGGAAAGAACTGATATGAAAAATAAAGTAATTTTATTACGTACCACTGTTTTAATACAATTATGTTGACACAGACTCTTCTCTAATGTTTTTAATTATTTCATTTCAATAGTAAGAGAAGCAAAACTCAAAAAAGATACAAGGTTCCGATTTTCTACTCTATCCAATAGTGACATCTATTACTATATATTAGACTTTGCTCCTTTGAAATCAGTAATGCAAACTACTGAGCACAAAGTAAACACAATAAATACAGAAAGGATCCTTTATAAACACAAGTTAAATGTTAATATTTTGTTGGTATAAAATCACTACTTGAAAGACTCATCTGTACTTATTAGCATTACTAACCCTACAATTTGCATAAAATAGTTTGTAAATTATGCATCTTCTTATTGTTAATCTAAAATTGCTACACACTATGCTCTGATTTAGTAATTCAGCCAACTGCAGGTTTTGGTAGAGATTCAAATGCATGCATTCCAAAGTAACCTATCACGGAACATTAATTATTCAACTAGTATGTTAAGCACTTTCTAAACTCTAATATTCAACATTATTAGAAGAGGAATCACATAGCACTATTAAAATACCTTTTCATTGTAAGTCCATCAATAGTAAGTGGCTGCAGAAACATGTACTTCAATAATCACTACAAATTTATAATTTACCAACTTTCAAACAGATAATGCTCTAAACACAAAATCACTTAACTTCCTATAAACTGGAATTATCTAGATACACCTCAAGACCATGTTAAGTGAAATAAATCAGACACACAAGTTTAAATATTGCATGGTTTCTCTTATAGAAGAAACCCAAAACATAAATAAAGAGCAAAATAAAAGACAGATAATAGGAAAAAAAGGCATAATAGGATGTAGGGACAACTTTTTCAAGTGGGAAAAAAGAGTTGGAGGGAGCAGGAACAGATGGGAGGGGGCAAGGGCAAAAAAAAGAATTAAGCTGGGCATGGTGACACATGTCTGAAATTTGGGAGGCTGAGGCAAGAGGATTGTAAAACCTTTGAGGCCAGCCTGGACTACACAGCAAGACCCTGTCTTTAAAGAAAAAAAAAAAATTAAGATGTGTTATATACATGGGTGAATGATAACGGATAATCATGTACTGCAAACACATACTAATAAGTATTTTCTCTATGGATTTAAAAATTGGCATTACCTGCAAACAGCAGATTTGAAGGAAAAGCAGTAATGTACACAACAATTATAGTACAACCATAAATAACTACACAGTCATTTAAAAATTGTGTTTTCAGAGCTGGGTATGGTGGTGCGCACTTGTGATTCTTGCACTTCAGAGGCTGAGGCAGGAGAATCGTGAGTTTGAGACCATCCTGGGCTACAAAGTGAGCTCAAAACCAGCCTTTACTGCATAGTGAGACTGTTTCAAAAAGACAAAAACAAACAAACAAACAAACAAACCCTGTGTTTTCAAGGCCTGCGATGTATCTCAGTGGTAGACTACTTACTGAATATGCAAAAGGATCCAGGTTCAAGCCCCAGTACTACCAAAAAAAAAAAAAAAATTTAATTTAATTTGAGTCTGGGAGTAGTGGTACATCTCTGTAATTCCCGCACTTGGGAGGCTGAAGCAGGAGGATCACCACAAATTCAGGGCCAGCCGAGGGTACCCAGTGAATTCATGACCAGCTTAAATTACGTAGTGACACTATCTTGAAACAAAGACAAAAACAAAATCAAACAATTTAATTCTATAAAATGTATCCAAAACCAAGCTTGGTGATGTATACCTGTAATCCCAACCCTTGGGAGGCTGAGGCAAAAAGATCACAAGTTTAAACATAGCCTGGGCAATTTAGCAAAACCCTGTCTCAAAATTGAAAGAAGAGGGTAACCCGCTCGGGTCCCCTTCTATCTCTCTTCAGACGGAGGCTTTCTTTCTCTCAATAAATATATTCTACTCTTCACCTCCGTTGTTTCTAAAATTTATTGTTCGGTTTTAGAGAACATGAGCTCGCGGACATAGTAGGTCAGCAGTTTCATTCCCCTATATCATTTGGAGGTCTTCCACCAAGATCACTGGACAGAGGTATGTTCTGAGGCCTACTGACCAGAAGTCAGCAATACTGGATTATACTGAGAAAACGCAAGACTCATCAGTAAATGGAAACACAGAGGAATAATCACACTACATCTATGAAGTGTCAGTATCAAGCAGCTGCTTCAAAGCCAAAATGGTGTTTTGATGTAAAGTGATAGTATAATTGATGAAAGAGGCATACAGCTAAATATATGGACCAAATAATCACATGTAAGCCATGGAATCCTGTAGCAACAGAAAAGGTGGACCTGTAGACCCCGTCTGAGGTGGAGAATGATGCTTTGTAATATCCTGAAGCTTGAAATGTAGTAAAATAAATGTCTAGAATAATAGTAATGGTAAAAAAAAAAAAATTGAAGAAGAAAAAAAAAGTAAGGGCTGGGAAAGTACCTCAGAGCAAAAGCCCTGGGTTCAATCCCCAGTATAAATGAATAAATAAATAAGTATTCAATAAATGATTAAAGAATACAAAACTGTATACTGTTTACCTCAACTTATTTATTTATACATATGTGATTTGAAGAAGAAACTAATAAAAATTATATTTGGGGAAGGGTTGGTGCAACTCCAGGCTATTTACTATTTCTCTTATGCTTTCTAATATTTTCGCCATTTTCTACAACATTCATGTATTAATTCCTCATACAGCAATAAAAAGGTAGCGTAGCATAGCCAGTCCATGTACTATCAACTATTCATACAGGTCCAAAAACTGTGCACTTCCTCATTGTATCAGCATGGGAAAAAGAAACTTCCAGGGAATCTGAGTCCAAATAGTCTAACAACAGCTGTGTCCTTAGCACAATGCAAGAGCCAAAGAGTTTCTGCCCAGTGAGTGAGAGTGTAGCTCCCTGGCTCTGCTGGCCTCTGGCAGCATCCCCAACCATCAGACCAAGACACCAGGGCACTCTCCTGCCCAAATATGGACATGGTCTGTAGTAACTGGATTACTGACCAAAATGGGTTCATGCAAGGAGATAAAGGAGATCAAGCACGAGAGAAGTCCTGAAAAAATAAAAATTTAAAAAAGAGAGAAGTCCTGAAGTTAAGTGATACACAGTAGATAGTACAGGCTGGGCCTGGTGGCACATTCTCATAATCTCAGCACTTGGTAGGCTGAGGCAGGAGGATTGCTGTGAGTTCAAGGCCAGCCTCGGCTCCACAGAGAGTTCAAGGCTGAGTGCATAATGAGTCCTGTCTTAAAAAAAGGAAAAAGATGCCTGACAAGTGTGAGGTTGTGAGTTTGATCCCCGGTACCAAAAAAAAAAAAAAAAAGGAAGGAAGGAAGGAAGGAAGAAAAGAAAGAAAGAAAGAAAAAGAAAAGGAAGGAGGAGCTAGCTGTCCCCAGTGGAAAACTCTGGCTTTGTAAGGCTAAACAAGGTATGACCTGCACTTCCAGGTACCCAATTATACCTACTGACTCACCTATGGCATAACAGTCATTGGCTTAAGCAAACTCTTAGCGCTATAATGATCTCAATGAGGGTGTGAGGAGAGAAGTTCTATCAAACATTCATCCTACTAACTCATAATAGCTTCAAAACAAAAGTTAAATACCTAGGAAGTAAAAGAATCCTGTAACAGAAACTATAGTACTCTGAAAAAAGACAAAGAGGAATGAGAAAATGGAATGACATCTCCTGTTCCCGAGTAGACAGAACCAATATTATCAAAATGGCCATATTACTAAAAAGGATATACAGAAATGAAATCCCAATCAAAATATCAATAGCATTCTTCACAGAACTGGTGGGGGGACCCTAAAATGTATATGAAACCAGAAGAGATTCAAATAGCAAAGGCAAACATGAGCAGCAAGAGCAAAGAAGGCATTGCAATCCCAGGTTTCAAGTTATATTACAAAGCTACTCTGATAAAAGCAGGATGACACTGATACAAGGCAGATGTGCAGATCAATGGCCCAAAACATGCTGGAGAAAAAAAAGCATCTTTGACAAATGGTGCTGGGAAAACAGGTTATCCACATGCAGAAGAATGAATCTGGACCCCTATCTCTTACCCTATACTAAAATAAAATCTTATGGGTCAAAAACCTAGATATTAAAACAGAAACAATCTACTGAAAGATAAAATAGATAAACTTTCAAAGACATAGGTGGCTGGCCATGGTGGCACAGCCCTGTAAACCTAGCATTTGGGAGGCTGAGGCAAGAGAATTGCCGCCAACTTGAGGCCAGGTTGGGCTACATAGTGAATTCAAGGCCAGTCATAGCTACATAGCGAGACTTTGTCTCAAAAAAACAAAACGAAACAACAGAAAAAAGCCAGTCACGGGGCTGGGGATTTAGCTCAGCGACGAGTGCCTGCCTGGCAAGTGCTACGTCGTGAGTTCCATTCTCGGTGTCAAAAAAAAAAGACCAGTCAGGTGTGATGGAGCACTTCTGTAACCCTACCACTGGGGAGATTGAGGCAGGAGGACTGCCACCAGTTCAAGGCTATCCTTTGCTAAATACTGAGTTCAAGGACAGCCTTAACTACACAGTGAGACCCTGTCTCAAAAAATAAAAACAGAAAAGAAAGAAAAAAGACATATGCCTAAGTAAGGACTTTCTAAACAGAAAGCCCAACGGCACAAAAATAACCCTAGGAATCAATGGAATTTTACCAGATTACACCAACTGACTCATCTATGGAGCAGCAAAGGATAAAACAAAGGAGAGACAACCTACAGAGCAAGAAAAGAAACTTTTGCTAGTCAGGCCTCAGACGGAGTACTAAAATTCTATAATATATAAGAAAACTAAAAAATAAAACAAAACATAGCCCCACCCAAATTAAAGACCCAATCAAAAAATGGGCAACTGAAATGAACAGAAGTACAAATGGCCAATAAATACATGAAAAATGTTCAACATCTTTAGTCATTAGAGAAATGCAAATCAAAACAATAATTGAGGGAGGCAGGGAGTTAGCTCAGCAGTGTAAGTGCCTGCTTGGCAAGTGTGAGGTCGTGAGTTCGATCCCTGGTACCCAAAAAAATAAAAATAAATTAAAATTAAAATAAAGGCCTTTAAAAAAATACTGAGATTCCATGTTACTCTAGAAAAAATTGATAATGTGGAGAACTCAAAAAATGAATGCTAGTGAGTTTGTGATGAAAAAGAAACCCTTCTACATTGTTGGTGAGTTATAAATTACTACAAACACTATGAAAATCTGTATGAAGATTCTTCAAAAAACTAAAAATAGAAATTCCATTCAACCCACTTATATCTCTTTTGGGTATCTTCTCAAAAGAGTTAAAAACATCATGTTACAGTGATACGTGCATACACATGTTCATAGGGTCACAACTCACAAAAGCTAAATCTTGGAAGCAGGCACCATACTCATCAACAGATGAATGGATAAAGGATATATATTATTTATATATACAACTATAAATACTTATATATAATAAATATTTATTTATATATTATATATAAAACTCAGTTAAAAAGAAGGATAAATTTGAGTCATTTGTAAGGAAATAATGTACCTCGAGGTCACAATGCTAAGTAAAATAAATCAGACACAGAAGGTTAAATATTGCATAGCTTCTCTCATATGAGAAATCAAAAGTAGGAGGGGAGAGGAAGGGAAAGTAAAAAATAATAATAATAATAATAGGCTGCACATGGTAGCACACACCTCTAATCCCAGCACTCAGATGGCTGAGGCAGGAGGCTTGCTGCACGTTCAAGGTCAGCCTGGCATTATACAATGAGTCCAGGCCAGCCTGAACTACACAGTGAGACCCTATCTAAAGATACTAATACTAATACTAATATAATAATGGTTGTGTTATGTACATGTACTGGCTCCTCATGATGAATATAATCATTCTATACTGTAAACACACACTAATAAAAATTTTTTTAAATTAAAAAAAGAAAAATCCATAGTACAAATAATTTAAAAAGCAAAATAAAAGGTAAGATGATAGGAAACAGAAGACAGATTACATAGTGATGGGATGGGGATCCAGGGATAGAGATTGCTGAGAGGGAAGAAGAGAAAGTGAAAATGATAAAGATGCATTCGATATGTATATTTACATAAATTTAATTCCCAATGAATGTATTTATTATGTATCACAAACATATACTAATAAAAAGAGGAAAGGAAAAAAATAAACATTGCTCCTGGCAGAGTAAATTGGGAGGGCAATCAGGCAGTAAGAACATTTAAAACGATAGCATATGAGCCAGCAATTCGCCTCTCAGGATGGACCCTGGAGAAATACTCCCGGAAGTGCCTGTGCAGGCACCCGATCATATGCACTGAGGGACAGTTTTCAATAGGGAAAAGCTGAGAACAACCTAGATACCCACTGGGCTCAGATGAATGAATGGCACCTTCCAAAATGTTCATGACCTAATCTTAGAAACTGTACATGAGACCACTTAAGGCAAAAAGGACTTTGCAGATGTAAGGACTGAGGATGATTCTGGGTGGGCTCTACATTAACAGTAATCACAAGGGCTCTCACAAAAGGGCAAGGGAGGAGCCAGTCAGGGGGAAGATCACACAGGGACAGATCAGAAACCAGGGCGATGCTGCCTTCACATCTGAAGAGGGAAGGAGTTGCCAAGAGCCACGCAAGGCAGGGGCCCTCAGAGGCCAGGAAACAGGAAAACCGCCAGGCAACAGATTCTCCCCTGGAGGCTATAGAAGGCTGCAGGCCTGCCAACACTGGACGTTTAGCCCAGTGGGATTCACTATAGACTTCGACCTCCGGAGATGTCAGAGAGTAAATCTGTGTTGCTTTAAGCCATTTCAATTACTGATAATTTGTTAGCACAACAACAGGAAACTAAAATACCCATCAATAGGAGAACAGTTAAGCAAAACTCTGTCATTGTGTTTTGTGCAGCACCTAAATAATGGGGTAGATCTATAGATGGAGACATCAAAATGTTACATCATTAGGTTAAAAAAATTTCAGAAAAATGACATGACATCATTTACATAAAAAAGAATGTGTTAGTACACATGTGAACACATTTTTAAATGGTTTTGAATGCTATTACATTAACCAGGGCGTGCGATACAGATCAAGATTAAGGATAGTCAGCTGGGTGTGGTGGCCCATATCTACAGTCCTAGCTATCTGGGAGGCTGAGGCAGGGGGAGCAATCAAGCCACCAGTCGAAGATCAGACTGAGCAAAATAGTGAGACCCCATCTCAAAAATAAAAGAGGGCCGGGAATTTAGCTTAGCAGCATAAGCGCCTGCCTGGCAAGTACTCGGTCATGAGTTTGATCCCTGGTACCAAAATATAAATAAATAAATACATACATACGTACATATATACATAAAAATTTTAAAAATAAGTAAATAAATAAAAAAGAAAGGAATTCCAGTTTTATCTGTTGTTTCTGTTTTGTATAAGGCTACACTCATGTACTGTTCAGAGATTTTAAAATATTTAGAGCCAGGGACATAGCTCAATGGCACAGTGCCTGACTGGCAAGTGTAAGGTGTAAGGTCCTGAGTTTGATTCCCAGTACCAAAAATATTTGATAAGGGGCTCTGGGTATAGGTCAGTGGTGGGTGCTTACTTAACATACTTGAGGCCCTCGGTTTTATTCCTGGCATTCAAAAAATGATAGCCAGGTGTGGCAGTGCATACTTGTAATCCCAGCAGTCTGGGAGGTTGAGGCAGGAGGATCACCAATTTGAGACCAGCTTGGGCAACTTAGTGATTTAACAAGAACTTACCTCAAAACCTAAAAAAAAATCAACAGGGTATAGAACTCAGCACAAAAACCCTAGGTTCAATCCCAGTACAAGAAAAAGCACTTAATTAAAATGGAGGATCAAAGCAAGTTATATGATTTCTTTAGTCTTCTCTTCTTTTGAAATAACTGCATTTGTCCCATAGTGGGTTCATCTGCTGTTGTTTACGTTTGTCTACAACGACTGACTAAATATCTTGCATTCTTGTATTCACCCCATAACCACTGTCGTAAAGGAAATGAAAAGATGGGGAGGGAGGAGAAAAAACAGGCATTTTCAGGAACTGAGAGTCCTTTTTTTAAATAATTATCACCACAGTGCCTTGTGACCTAGGATAGAACAGATGTATAGCAAAGCCCTCAGTAGTCCCGGCCAACAGGTGGTATTTTGTGACAGTCATGATGGAAGCCAAGAAGACAGATAATAATCAAAGCTGATTTATTTAACAAGACTTTCAATGTAAAATTGGAAGAAAACTAAAATGAAGACTACAAATCACCTGCCTACCCATAAAAGAAGAAAATTCCAGAGGGATCACTTAAAAATCTATCTCCAAAGCTAGAACAACAACAACAACAAAAAAAAAAAATCCAAAAAATTCCTGTTGATAGGGTAATTTTGCTTTCATTTGTAATGAGCAGCTGAATGATATGCCTAATATAACTTTCCGGCAAATAACACTTTGTAAAGAGTCACTACACATTAAATAATCATCTCCATTCTTATTTAATCCTTACACTACCTCTATCATCACTGCCCTCTGTAAAATGGTGACGTTCTAACAATAATTTAAGAACAGGAACCCTGGGCTGGAATCAGATTTCAGCCTCAGCTGGGTTTTTGTTGTTGTTGTTCTCTTTCGATACCAGGAATTGAACTCGCAGCCTTGCAGCTGATTCTGCAGCAGCTTGCCACTAACTGGAGGATCTTTGCCAGTTTCCACATTTGTTTTAAAAAAAAAGATAATAATCGTATAAGGTTTTTGTGAGGATTAACGAGATAATGGGTGTGACCTGTTTATAGCACTGTGTGGCTTGTCTTGGTGGTGGCAGAAGTGGTAACAATGATGACAAAGATGTTGCACCAGAAGAAACCAGGGATTATGAAAGGTGAAGAAGTTGTCAAGACCTCCACTAGTAAGGGTGGGAACTAGAACTGAATCCAGGCTGACTCCTTATGCAGGACCTTTCACCTCTGAGCAGTTCTGTGGCTTGGTCCTCAAATGCTTCATTATCACATCAAGGCACCGCCAGAGGCTGCCTCAGAGCCTATGCAATCTCTTGCCAAGCTCATGGGACACTGCACCAAGACTGCAACTGACTCGGCACCGAGGTGCACACCAGTAATCCCAGGACTCTAGAGGCTGAGGCAGGAGGGCCATAGTGAATTCAAGGCCAGCCTGGGTTACAAGTGAGTAATTCAAAAAAACAGACTCAAAGGACTCTTATTCTATTGATTGCATGGGAACAGATGCAATTTATTCATTAACTCTTCTGAATCAAGTATCAGGAATTCTGCAAGCATGGTAGCACAAGTCTGTGGAAGACTGCCCACGAATTTGAGGTCAGCCTAGGCAAGTGAGTTCAGGGCCAGTCTGAACTCTACAGCGAGATCCTGTCTCAAAAAACAAAAAAATAAACAAACTAAAAAGAATTCTATGAAAGTACATTAACACTTTCCAAAGGACTTTGCCAAGAGGCTGGTGGTATTGAAAACAGACCAACAAAAAATCTAAATATCACCTCAACAATTTCGCATGTGTCAAAAGTACTCAAAAGCTGGATAATTTCAGATGATCAGCTCCAGACTCAATCCCAGCTAAGTCACCTACATTGCCCAGGCTCTGCTTGGACTAGTGATCCTGTTCCATCAGTCTCCCAAAACAGTACAGGGTTCACTACCACACTTGGCTGAGCTTTGACATACGTACACTACTGTAAAACTATCACCATACTCAAAATAGAGAAACAGAGGGCCAGGAATACGGCCCAGCGGCGCAGTACCTGCATGGCAAACACAAGGTCCTGTGTTCAATTTCTGGTATAAAAAAAAAAGACAGAAATACGCATCATCCCAAAAATATCTTCATGTACCTTTCTACTACTCCCTTCCATCATTTCCTCTTTAGTTTTATCTCCAGACAACTATAGATTAGTTTGTATTTTCTAGAATTTCATATAAATGGAACAGTATGTATTCTTGTTTATCTGGTTTCTTCCATTCATCATAAATCAATGTTGTATCAACAGTTCACTGCTTTTTATTGCTGAGTAATATTCCACTGATTTAGTCTGGAGAGCGTGAGCATAGGTTGTATGCAAATACAACACCATCTGACATAAGGGCATCAGCATGCATCAGTCTCCCCAGGAACACTGGGATATGTATGTATGATAGATATTTGATTATTTGTTATTGCCAATATTCTCACACTAACGCAAGCTTTTTGAAGACTGCTGTATCCCTAGCATCCAGGACAGTGGACTCAGTTTACTTCTGAATTCCACAAATACTGTATTAATTTGTTGATTACACAATATTTAGCCAGGTGTGGCAGTGTACACTTGTAATTCCATCACATGGGAAGCTGAGGCAGGAGGATCACCTGAGTTCCAGGTCAGCTTGGGCTACATAGTGAGCGCAGGGCCAGCCAAGACCCTGTCTCAAAAATAAGTAAATAGCCAGGGATTTAGCTCAGCGGCATAAGCGCCTGCCTGGTAAGTGCAAGATCGTGAGTTCAATCCTGGTACCAAAAATAAATAAACAAACAAACATTATTTTTTCAAAAGCACCTGCCTAGAATTTACTGAGAAGAAGAATTTAATTCAAATGCTCTGCTATTCCTTAAATTAAAACATTAAATCACTGTGATCTACTTCTTAGAATGGATTGTTTTTTAGATGACATTTAACTTCACACAGCGCTTACAGAAAGAAACGAACACTGGAATTCAAAGGCCAGAAAGTCCAGGTCTGGCCACTGCCTTATCACAATTATCAATACCTCAGCCACTGAGTCATAAACTCTCCTCATCTCAGATAACTTTTAACATGCTGTAACAATTTGTCACTGTGGGGCTGGGGATTTAGCTCAGCGGCATAAGCGCCTGCCTTGCAAGCAGGCAGTCGTGAGTTCGATCCCTGGTACCGATAAAAAAAAAAAAAAAAAAATTTGTCATTGTATTGCAGTCTTATGCATCAAGGTTACAACATAAATGATTCAACCTAGTTTGAGTCTCATTCCTCATAATCCAAAATTGTTAGCTGAAGGACCCTATATAATTATAAAAACCTATGAAAATAGCCATTATTAAAGCAGGTGTGGTGTACTGAGACCCTGTCTAAATCAACTAATCAACCAATCAATCAATCATCAGGCTGGGCATGGTGGCACACACCTGTTATCCCAGCTCTCAGGAGGCTGAAGTAGTAGGACTGCTGTGAGTTCCAGGCCAGCCTGGGCTACAAAGTGAGTTCAAGACCAGCCTGAACTGCATAGTAAAACCCTGCCTTAAAAAAAAAAAAAAATCAATCAGGCTAGGGATGTAGCTCAGTGCAAATCTCTGGTTCAAAACTCAGTGGGGAAAAGCCATTATTTACCCAGGTGTCCACTGGAAGGACAGGCTTGGAAGAGTATACTTTGTACAGGTGGTAGCACTTAAAAAGTGAACTTTAAAAAAAAAAAGATATACTTCTAACCTTAATATAAAGAAGAAACACTTGCTAGGAAGGAAACAGCAATACCTGCTTATTACTCCACCAATAGCAATTTATGGAATTTACAATAATTACAAATACAGGACTAGGGATATAGCTCAGTGGAGAGGGTGTGGTCAACAAGGCCCTGGGTCTGATAACTGGCACCACCAAAAACAAAACAAAAAATTTACAAATACAAATCTCATCCATGTATGGAAGCAGAAAAATATTATCATTAGGAGCAGATGTACTGGAGAGGGACAGAACTGTTAATTTCCAGGCTCTATGTAAGTCACATACCTGCTTTGTGCTTTACTTGCCTCATCTGTGCATTGGGTACAAGATATACAATTGTTACAATGAGTAACAAAATTTAGCTCCTAGGGTCTTTTGAAAATTTCTTAATACCAGACACATAAGTTTTATTTAATTGATATTATTAGTAAATAATCAAATGTAAGTTCATCCACTTAAACAAAGGGACACAAGAGCAGGGACACAAAAGCATTCTTAGCTCTCTATTTCTCCTGATACTATGCAGCCTGCATAACATGCAAAGAAATCTTAAAAAAAGAAAGTTCTTCACTACTGTCACATATATTAGTTTCTGACAAGTCACACCATAAATGTGTAAAAACATTTTCCTAATCTACCAAGTTATAGAATATTTCTTTTAAAATTATTCTTTGGTAGAAATGCCTAACAAATTCACTCAGTACATATGGAGTAAATATTTTAGGAAACCCAACTTAATGGCTCAGAAATTTTAGCTAATAGTACTCTTTTTAATCCTAAAAATAAACTATATATACTTACAGATGTATATATTATATATTCTAAACCATTTTTGGTTTCCCAAACTTCAATTAGTCTCCAAGGAACAAAGAGCATTCACCTCCCACCTCTCACACCCCGCAGTCAATTTAATTAAAGATTGCACCATCACAGCATAATACCCTTTGCGTTTTCTGGCAGTTAAGACACTCAGACACACCTTGCTTTTTACAGAATAGGCCCAAATGAGACATAATGAAATTGTGATTCCATGGGAGGAATTCCCTACCAACTTAAATCTTCCTGGCTTTGGTGGACAGATTGTAGAAGTCAATTACAGTGTTCAAAACGGAAATGCTGAAGCAACCTCATAACCAAACACAAAAATACAGTGGACCGTATTCGCATCTCAAGCACGTCCAACCGTCTCAGGAAACGCGATCCAATCACTGTCGTTTCCAGAAACACACAGCAATCCATTTCTATAAATGTTCGTCGTGCTGAAAGGCAAGGCGCATCGAAAACCGCAAAACACAAAAAGATTCCTCGCATTCCGTTTATAGCCAGAGACAGGCCATCCTCTCTGCGCCTACCCCAGGGAGTCCTCCTTGCGACAGTAAGAATTTCATCACACTCAAAGCTACCTCCACGCCAAAATGTCATCCTTCAAAGTGGAAGGGGCGCAGTGTCAGCACCCGCAGCCTGCATGAAACGATACTGCCTGTCTTCCCACCTCTGGGAAAACACGAAACCAAGCGAAGTCGGGAGAAGTTCCCATCCACCTTGAGTGTCTGCTTTCCTTCTGCTCCCCCCGCCCCAGTAGCACAACTGCTGAGATCTGCTGTTGCACCTGCCGCGACTCCCGAGTCTGCGACCCTAGAGGACACGGAGAACGCACAAAAAGGCCCTGCGGCCTAAGGCGTCCGGGACCCTTGGCGGCATCTCTGTTGTCGCCGTCCACACCACCCGCTTCCCTGACAAAGGCCCCCGTGTCCGTCGGAGGCACGACACACACAAGTTGCTGGATCGCCCATTGAGGACCGACAGCTGCCGCTGCACCCTTTTCCAAACACACACACAACCCAAGCAGGATTGAGGAAGGGGGGAGAGGGGAGGGTTAAATGTTAGAATAAAAATGTCCCCAAGGCTGAGCAACCCGGGTGTGCCCTGGAAGTGAATCCGAGGGGCGCGAGGGCTCCGTAAACGCCAGGGTCCGAAGGTTCAAAATGAAACCGCAGATGAGTCCCCGGCCAGCAGGCAAGCGCGAGGCCAGAGGCGGCGCGGGGGCTGCAGAGCGCGACCCCCACCTGCCGGCCCCGCGCCCACTCGCACCTGCGGGCGCCATGGCGAGGCCGGGCCCGGGCGCGGCGAGGACACGGACCCGCACTCCCGGACGGGGGTCGGGCAGGGCCGGGCCGCTGGCGGCCACCGCCTCGCTCACCTCCAGGTCGGTGTCGGCGGCTTCCGGAGCCCCGAGGATCTCGCTGGGCAGCTCGGCCAGGTCGGTGACCCGAATGAGCCCGTCGTGCAGGAAGATGGTCTCCTCTTTCACCGAGAGCCACTGCGCCGAGTCCGCGGCCGCTGCTGCCGCCGCCGCGGCCGCCGAGGAGCCCATGGCCCCGGCTGAGGGCTCGGCGCTGAGGAGCGGACGCCCGGTCCCGGACGCCGGCGGCAGCCGCGCGCTCACCAGCCCATACCAGCGGCCCGCCGGCCGCCTTGCCCGCGCAGCTCTGCTCTAGGCCATCTGCGGAGGCGCCATCCTCTCAACCCGGCTCCGGAGACCCTAGCCCTGCCGCTGCAGATGCCGCCGCCGCCCTGAGGAGCTAGGTCCGCCTCTGCTGCTCCGGAGCCAACTGTCAGTGAGACGCCATGATGGGGGCGGGGCTCCCGGCATGCCCCGCGGAGCGGACAATACCAGCCCCGCCCACCTCCATCTCCGCCCACCGCCCCGCAGACAGCGCCCAGTCTGCAGAACCCGAGCCCGGCGCCGCAGCGTTGAGCCTGCCCTCCGGCTGACCTCCCCGTCTCTTCTTCCCTAGCCACTCGGGGTCAGCCGGGCGAGGAGGCGCACCAAGAGAAGAGGATGTCGCTCGCCTTTCCCTGTTTATCCAGGCATGCACCACTCGCTCCGGCCAGAGCCCCCACGCTAGGCAGTGCAGCCAGGTTCACGCCCTACTGCTGGTTTAAATGAGATACACGCAAAAATCTGGTGCAGGATCAGGGGTGTAGCTCTGGGTTGGTGCGCTTGCTTACAAACGGGAGGCTTGGTCCCTGGTTTTTTAGCTCCGGGAAAAAAAAGTCTGTCGCAGAACAGGAGTTGCAAACTTGAAGATAAACACTTGGTAGAACCGCACAGTGGGTAGTTAGTATACTGAACAATTAGTTACTGTTAGTGCACTAAACAGCCAAGCACCAGATAAACCACTCAGAATCTGGAGAAGCCAGACGCGGTACCACACACCTGGAATCTCGGCTGCCCCAAAGGCTGAAGCAGAAGTGCCACAAGTCTGAGATCAGCCTGGGCAATTTAGGGGGCACTTATCTAAAAAAAAAAAGGCTGGGAATATAGCTCAGTGATCGAGTGTACATGGGTTCGCTTCCCAATACTACCACAAAGCCAGGTGTGGTGTTGCCCACCTATAATCCCAGCACTTGGAAGGCTGAGGCAAGAGGATCACTGTAAATTCGAGGCCAGCCTCCACTACATATCAAGAGACTGTATCCAAAAACAAAACAAACAAAAAAAAAAACGCACAACAGAACAACATCCAGTAAAAATAAAGAACCTGTTTTTCAATGCTTATGGCCCAGTGTGTAACAAGTATTCCATGAATAATAATAACTATTGTTACATTCCAAATATTTAACCTTGACATGCACTTTTAAAATAAGCTGGGCCCAGGGGGACATGCCTGTACCCAGGAATCTAGGAGGCTACCCCTAAACAACACAGTGACATACTGAGACCCTGCCCTAAAATAAATAAATTTAAAGGGCTGGGAATGTGGCTCAGTGCAAAGGCTGAGTTCAATATCCAGTACCATACACACACACACACACACACACACACACACCAATTTTTGTAAAAACAAAACTATAGTTGTAGAGAAAATTGCATGGGAAAATGTATACAAGCTTGTTTACACGAGCTGCCCTGGGTGATTGGGGCTGGTCTCAAATGGTAGAGGCAAAATTGTTCTTTCTGTATGACATCTATAATCTCCCAACCCGAGGACAAATTGCTGGGGCTGGGGATTTAGCTCAGCAGCACAAGCATCTGCCTGGCAAGCACTATGTCTCGAGTTCGATCCCCAGTACAAAAAAAAAAAAAAAACTGCTAGGCCAGGAATGGTGGCACATGCCTGTAATCTCAACACTTGGTTAGGCCTAGGCAGGAGGATTGCCATGAGTTCAAGGTCAACCTGGACTACACAGTAAGTTCAAGGCCAGAGTGAACTATACAGCAAGACCCTGTCTGAAAATAAATAAATAAATGAATAAGGTAGAATATTAGGACTCAAACCTACCAAGTCAACTTTGAGAACAGTATCTGGGGGAAATAAGCAGCCCCATTAGTCAAGGATGTATATATGAGGATGCGGAGTTCAGTGCTCATTTCAAATGTCCCACAGGACAAGGATATAGCTCAGTGGCACAGCACCTGCCTGGCAATTGCAAGGTCCTGAGTTTGATTCCTGGTACCTAATAAATTAATATCCAACAATGTGGAACCAGTAACTAAAATAGGTTATGTCCCTAAAATGGACTATTTGAAGTCATTCAAAGCAATGTTTAAGAAGAATATTAATATAAGTAAATGTTCATGGTATATTGCTAAATGGAAAAAATCAGGCTAAAATAGTAAGTTTCAAATTTAATTTAAGGCCAGGGATTTAGCTCAGTGGCACAAGCGCCTGCCTGTCAAGTGCAATATCATGAGTTCAATCCCCAGTACCAAAACAAAACAAAACAAAAAGTCCAAATTGAATTTAAAATCCAGCTATGGTAGCACAAAGCTGTGTTGCTCTGAGGAATCTGAGACAAGAAGATCATTCAAAACCACAAGTTTGAGATCAGATTGGACAACATAGCAAGACCTGAACAAAACAAAAATAATAAATTTAAATAGGCAATAATGATCTGTATAGGATGATTGCATCTTTAAAAATCACAAGCACATATGAGGATAGGTATAGAAGAAGAGCTACAAGGCATTTGTGTGAGTCTAAAGAGTATGCTTAAAGGTGATTCAAGGACTGTGGTCTGTACTTTGGAAAATTTCCCAAGTTTTCTTCCTAGAGCATGGATTAGGTCTGCTTTTTTTTTTCTGGTTTTTTATTAATCCATGTTGGCAGTGCATAGTGATCACATTTCTTGTGGGGAGTTGGTCCATGTGCATCACACATCTCAATTCTTTCCCTCATCCCCTCCTTTACCACTCCCTCCATCTTTTGGTCCCCTTCCCTTTTGCAAAAGATCTATCTCCCAGAAAACACTACCAACAACAAGTGTTGGAGAGGCTGTGGGGAAAAAGGAACTCTTCTGCACTGTTGGTGGGAGTGTAGACTGGTGCAACGACTGTGGAGGTCAGTCTGGAGATTCCTCAAAAAGCTGGGTATGGAAGTCCCATTTGACCCAGCTATTCCGCTTCTAGGCATATTTCCAGAAGAACTGAAAACATCGTA
>PVJX010023657.1:0-29005 GCA_004027295.1 Dolichotis patagonum | reverse complement strand
TGTCTACTTTACATGTTTTAACTTTGTAATTTGAACAACTATTTCCAAGAAGTCAGTATGTAATTAGTCAAGTAATAATTTCTTAGGTTTTATTGTTGTACTTTTCCTTTTTTCCTTGGAATACTGTATGGTTGCTACCCTTTATTCTGTTTTATTTTGTTTTGTTTTTTCCTCTTTAAATAAAATTATAAAAAAATTATATAAAAAAAATAAATAATAATTTTCTGACATGTGAGCTCTCATGATGATTCCATAAAGCACACAGGGAAAACAGGCAGTGGCCAACATACATGAGGGCAGTGAGTTCCATATGGGACCCACAGGTTAACTGTAGACCTGGGCCAGGATCCCCTATAGTATACTACAGACAGCTCATAACCTCACCTTGGCAGGGCTGCTATGAGAGTCAGATATAAGGTTCGAACAATTCTAGCAAAACCCTTGGCATATAAGAAAGGCCAGGACAGGGAAGTTGTCACCATTTCCCACCATGGGAGGAAGCTCCATGGCTTCAAAATCTTCTACCTGGTAGAACTCTCTGTATTGCTCTGATTTCTCACCAGGCTCTGTGGAGCTGAGAGAAGACATGCAAAGAAAATGTACACAATCAGGTCCCTAACTCTGCTAGCTACTGGATCTTGGCTTCCTCATCTGAAAATGTGGGTAGATAACATCACTTCATTCATGAGACTGAGAAAGACGACAATGGTTCAACAACAGACCTGATCCACAAAACTGTTAACAGCGATGCTAAGCAATGAGTGCAACGCATACCCACGTTACTAAGGAACCACTCACGATTACTACAAGCCTATGGACTGTTACCAAGCTAAGAACTCACCAAGATAGATACTTCCCCTAAGAGGATATGAGAAGCAGTTTAGAGGACAAAACCAGCAAAGTCAAAAAGATCAAAATCTGACCTCTGACTTTTAATGCAATTAAAACAGGTATCAAGGTTTATTTATAAAAATATAAATGTAAAAAACTGAAAACACTTTAAGTGCATAATACTACAAGGATGGGTAAGAAAATCATTGTACTTTCACATGGACAAGATATTATAAAGCCATTCAAAACCATGTTTTCAAGAAAAAAGCAGCAACTTTAGTAGAACACTGCCGAGGATCTAAAGCCATTTAAACTCAAACTCCTGACCCTATGCCTTCACCTAGGGTCCTGAGCTACTTAGAACTGCCTGGTCTTGGGGAAAAGATATCTTTCCAAGGGACACTAGAAGATACCGCATGAAAAACAGTGACTATATCGCTACACTAAATTTGCTAGGAATAATCAGACAAAACAAAATAAGCCTTGGACCTCTTAAAAAATGCCAATGTTACAAGACACAAAAAATGGGATGCTTTTCTGTGCTGAAGATTAAATATAATGCACAATCCCCAACTTTTTAAAAAAGCAAAAGGGATATTTTGGTAACAACGGGAGAAATTTTCAATGTAGTCCAAATGTTAAATATTATAGTATTTTGACTGTGTTAATGGTGTGTTTGCTATGTAAGACAATATCTTTTCCTATATAAAGGTTAGGTATTCAGAGATGTCAGTATGTGCAACTTCACGTCTCTAAGTTTGAAAAAAACAAAAGTGGTCAGGTGTAATAGCACATGCCTGTAATTCCAGCTCCTTAGGAAGCTGAAGTAGGACAAACACGAGTTCAAGGCCCAGTTGTGTAACTTAGCAACATCCTGTTTCAAAATAAAAATTTAAGAACAGGCTAGGGTTATAATAGTGGTAGAACACTTGGCTAACTTGCCAAACTGAAATGGGTTTAATCCCCTGTACCAAACACACACACATTCTCATTCTCTCTCATTCTCATTCTGTGTGTGTGTGTGTGTGTGTGTGTGTGTGTGTGTGTGTGTGTGTGTTGGAGAGGGGAAACGTAAATGTTAAAACATTAACAACTGGTGAATCTAGGCGAAAGACAAAAGACTGTCTCATCATTCAACTTCATTGTCTTGGCCACGCATAATGGCACACACCTGTAATCCCAGCACTCAGGAGGCTGAGCCAAGAGGATTATTGCAAGTTCAAGGCCAGCCTGGGTTACAAAGTGAGTTCAAGGTCAGCCTGAACTGCATAGTGAAACTCTGTCTCAAAAAGAGGAAAAAAAAAAAAAACCACACACACACATACACAAAACACCCCCCCCACACACTTCATTTTCTTATCCTTTCAATTTCACTGTAGGTTTGAAGGTTTTTTTCAAAGCATAACGCTAAAATACAAAAAAGAAACTTTCCCAATTGATTTCATCAGTGAATTGAGGATAGTAAAATACACCTCACAGGATTATAAAGACTAAATGAAATAATGTATCCCAAGTTTTCAGCCCAGCGCCCGGTGTACAGTATTAACCATATTTTATATAAGGTTATATACTACTAACTATAACTATTATACTATTTATATACTATTAACCATACTTTTAGTTACATTCAGAGGGAATCATAAATGCTACTCAGCAAGTATTTCTAGCACTTGGGGGCCTCCACTTTGCATCACCATGAGGTGAAGTCATGGCCATGCAGCTTACTCTGGCCCATGAAATGTGAATGGAAATGGTATGTGTCATTTCCTGGTGCAAGCGTTAAGAACCATTCCCCTGTTCACCGTATGTCCTATCCAGTGTGAGCACAGACTCAAGTGGAACTCATCAGTCTGGGTCTCCTCAACCCTTTGATCCAAACTGAACACATAGTACAAACAAGACATCATTTTTCTCCCTTGCATTAAGCCACCAACCTGAAGGGACTGTTTGTTACCACAGAGCATAACTAGCCTATGCTGAAAGACAGAATTACCATGTAAAATGAAGTGAGGAAAATGGACCATTGTAATATTCCTTGACAGCTGTCTGTATCCCCCTGGGAAAGTTACTTCATCTTCCCACACCTTGGTTTCCTCACGGTTAGTTAAAACAAGAAAATTGATAGTACCTAACTTGTAAAACTAATGTGAGAATTAAATGAATTAGTGAATTTTTTGGAACACATTTAGAACCAGGATCAGACAAACATCAGACTTTGACAGTATATGCTAGAAAAGCTACAGATCTGACAATGAATATAAAATCACTATGGCAAGAGCCAAGTACATACTATGCCTTCAACATGTCAGCTAGTCTTACCCAACTATGTAACTATAAACATATATAAAGTAGAAAAGAAAGCCAATCATGGTGGCACACTTGTAATTCCAGTAATCAGGAGGCTGAGGCAGAAGGACTACAAGCCCAGGGGAGGCTATGCAATGAGTTCAAGGCCAGCCTGAACTCACAGTGAAATCCTATCTCAAAAAAAAAAAAAAAAAAAAAGAAGATAACAATGATAACAAAGCACAGCTAAAATTATTACTTTCTAAAAGATTAAAACTATTAATAAACTAAGGCAGGAAGATTACGTTCAAAGACTGTGGACTACACAGAAAGATTCGTCTCAAAAACCTATAAACAAAACAAAAAATAAAGCAGGAGTTTCTTTGTTCTTTGTTATACTATTCTAATATTTTTGTACAAAGAGCATATGTTAATCTTCTGATTATAAAAACATTTTTAAAAATTATGCTGGGTGTATATTACTATTTATGATGTTTTTATAAGGCGTTTTTCTTGACATTCTACAAATGAAACCATCTAATTTTGTTTCTCTATTGTCTTATTGCAAAAATAGACTACTCTTGAAATATTTCTGTATTTGTTATTTCAGGAAGATTTTGCAGCAAAATCTGATTCCATACACTAGAACTAGAGTATTCCTGATTTCATTTTTATTTTCCCTCTATGAAAAAAATCATACTTCAAGTACATTTGTGAAGATAGCAAACTCCTTCAAAACCTCTGAAATATTTGTGCTCAGAAAACATTAAAACGAATCTCCCAAAACAGTTCTTAAATTATTTTCCCAATGTAAAGAGGAACTCCTTTGTTTGTTAATACAAGTACAATCACTGTAAGACTTGTTTTATTGATGGCAACAACAGTGTCTCCCACAGATACTGTCCTTAGGTCTTGTAACAGTTTTTACATTTTACCTAATAGAAGGGGTAGGCTGGATTCAGGAAATACATTCCACTGATGTGTTAAATGAATTCCACAGATAAGTGGGATTCTACCAGCCAAGTCTGACCTTCCTGCTTCACAGCAGTGTGACTATGGACAAATGAATTCAATTCATGAGCCTCAGGTGTAATTCTCACCTGCCACAAAGGAAGAACAATCTTACCCTAACAATTTCCATGGGTTTTCCCTATCCAAAGCACTTACTGTCATCCAGTGGCATCTTTCTTTGAGGGCTGACAGTGTCAGGTTTCAGGTTGCGATAGTCCCTGGAGAGTGCAGAGATGAGGCTGGCATGGTTGATAGAGCGCACAGGCCACTGCTGCTCATTCTCAGGAAGGTTTGGCCATGGAAGCAGCAAGATGTTAGACAGCGCTCGACACACCAACACTTGTGCCTACAAGATACCCAAAGGCACCCATCAGAAGTCAAAGAACAACCAAAAGCAGGTGTCTATGCCTAACACAGCCTGGATTCCCTGGATGCTTTGAGCTCCTTCCTACTAACCTAGGTCAGGCCTGCAGTCCCCTACCCACACAGGAAAAAGGTAACCCACACAGGAAAAAGAAACGCAGCAGGAAACCCAAGTCTGAGTCTGGCACATCCCTGCTGATGTTCACACATCCCCTCTGGTACCTGAACCATTACAGAATAAGTGCAGAAATGCCACTGCACACACTGAATCTAACACAGCCCTCAGTGGCTACCTTCTGACATCCACCAAGAAGTTACTCAGAACAGGGTTCTGCAGACTCTCTTCCCCACACAGTTAATCCAGGTGCTCTGAAGAACCTGCTTCTTCCCTCCCCAACTTCCTACCATAGCTCCTTTCTGTTTCTTTAAAACACCCAGCCTGTGCCTCCCATGAGGCTTTTTTGAGCGGAGACCTGCCTTGAGCTTCTTGACCTCAGAAGAAAACAAACCAGACTGACTTGAACTAAAAACACAAAGAACTCTATTGGCACTGGCCAAATTACAAGTTTTCAAAGCAGCAAAGCCTCTCTGCATGTTGAAAGGAGTTGTCCCACATCTGAGTCAGCACTTTTTGCCTTAGAAAGGCAAGAAGCACTGAGGCTGTGTAGTGCCACACACATAAATAGTCTAAACAGTGTGGGCTGTAAACTATGAATTCAAAAACAAGCCAGTCTCTGCCTCCTGAGCTTCCCCAGATCTGATCTTTGGGGATCCCAGGGGTACCTTGGGTCTTACCTTATCAACAAGCCGCTGAGCAGATGCATCAGTGATCCTGTTGAACACCTTCTGCACTGCGGGGATGCTAATTAGAAAGACAGGCCGCACAGTGGTGGCCAGGGAGACCAGTAAGTGGCACGCAGATAGCAGCAATTTGTCTTGGACCTGTAAATAGAGGACAAGCTGGCTTACTATATCCCCTGCATGAGTGCCATCAGAAAAGCTTTGTGAAAGCAGCCATAAGCTAAACTTGCTGGTGACTGCCAAATTTTACCATCTATGCTCCACTTTAGAATTACTCCTACAATGACCCTCAACAACAAGGTGCTTGTCTTTGTTCCACATTGATAGCTCCTGCCCTCAAGCCAGTTATCAGTGCCCCCACCTAAGTCCACTTTACCCCTACCCTCTGCACTGGCCACTGAACCCAGGGCCTTCACACCAAGATACATCCCCAGCTCTTTTTAATTTTGAGACGGGGTGTTACTAAATTGCACAGGTCAGGCTCAAACTTGGATTCCTCCTGCCTCGGCCTTCCAGAACGATGGGATTATAGGCATGCAACACCACACCTGGCTTGGTATTACTTCCAGCCCCTTCTTCACAGTCAATGGCATCTTTCAAGAATATACAGTGGTTCCCTCTGAGATGTTACATTCCATGGCACATTCCCTGGCATGTTACCCAAGTCTTCCTCTTCAAACAACATGGAAATCTTCATCTCACTCCCTTTAACTCCAAACAAGCCAAGATCTCTCTCAGCATTTCCTTTCTGTACTTCATCAATCACATCTATCTCTCCTACTTCTTTCACCTCAAATGCCTATCAAAAACTTGATTCAAATATTAGTATCACTTTCAAATCAGCAAAAAAGGAAACCTTTGCAGGGAGGGGAGTAGAGGGCTAGGGACAGAACCCAACCCAGTGTTTTGCATGTTAAGCATACATTCTGCCGGGGCATGACAGTGTAATCCCACCACTCTAGGCAGCTGAGCAGTGATAAGCACAAATATAATTCCCTCTTGGGCAGCTCAGCGAAAACTATTACAAAATAAACAGTAAAATGGGCCTGGGGTATAGCTCAGTGCACAAGTCCTAGATTTAATTTCTAGTATTACTTTAAAAAAAAGTCACAGGTTCTACTGACTGCATCCTAGCCCTATAAATAGGACCTAATATTGTTAAGAATGTGCTGAAAACAACACATCAAAGAGTTGGGACATCCAGAATTATTTAGAAAAGAAGTATCACCACAATTTCCTAGAAGCACAAAATACTTGTAACCTTTCACACTATAACCTCCACTTATTCTAAGGAAATTACCTAAAAAGAATAAAGCTACACTCACGAATACATGCATTTCAGAATTACTTATAACTAGCTTTTCTAAATGGAGATAGTCTAAAAGTTCAGCACAAGTCAGGTAAAATAGGGACCACATTCCTTAGAGCATGTTATAACTCTTTTATAAATTACACTAAGTACAACTTTAACTTATGGAAAATACTACACTGTTAAAAAGCAATACAAAATGCTCTACATGGTTAAAACTACAAAAGAAAAACAAGTATTTATGTGGTCTATTAACATAAATCGGCAATCTTCTTGAAGGATAACTTAGAAAATCTGTCAAATTTTAAATGGATATATCTTTTCACTTAGTAAAGTCAAGCCCCACAAATGTGTAGAAAGAGACATAAAGAGAACCTACTTCCATTCGCAGAAAAATCCTGATCCATCTCCATGAAAGAGTAACACTGAGCAATATGAAACACTGAAGTCGCTATATATATATATCAAACAGTGTTAGGCAAAATCAGATATTATCTCCAGCTATCTACAAACTTCCATTTATAAATGAAAGAATATACAGCCAACCACTGACAGCGCTTACCCAGGCAAGGAAAATGTCTCAGAGGAAAGGATTGAAGAGTAGAAATAACTTTTTAGCCTGTAAACTTCAACAAAATTTTACTTCCTTACAATCAGCATGTATTCATGTAAAATTCAGAGAACTACTAAAAATCGTGTTTAAATGTAGACTACAATGTTGTATCACTGCAGTAAGAACTAGAGTTTAACTGTGTGATATTTTAATGTTATGGTAAACAGATATGTGAGCAGAACAGAAAGAGAATAACACAAAAGGTGGAGCTTTCACTGTTTCAGAACCTTGGTGCTGATGAGAGGTGTGATTGCATCCATGGTGGTAGAGATGAGAGTCACAAACTGCTGAGTGTTCTGCCGATGTGCTTCGCTGCAGTACTGCGCCAGCCAGTGGGAGTAGGCCTGGAGTGCGGCCAGGGACTGCGCATGCCTGCGGAAAGGGAAGACTCATTAGCTAAAGGGTCAGGTGAACATTAGTTAGCATGAACTTGTTGTCATAGGCCAAGAATTCTATCCATTGTGCTGGATATTCCAGGACATGGTGACAGCCTAAAAACCATTTGCCCACTCACGTGAAGACCTGAAAACTAAAATATTCAGCATGTGCATACGGTCAGTCTAGAACACAGATAGCAGTTAATAAGAATGTCTATCAGGTCTTAATTTTTCTGTGATACATATGAGTTCACCTGAGAGGATGGTAAATCATAAAAACAGAACTCGCAAATTTGCATGATAACATGTTGGTTTTAGAAATAGTAAAAATTTAACATCACAGCTGCAAGCCAAGGTGAAGACAAGTACCAGGTATTACAGCTTTGTGAATAAAGACTTGAGCTAAGAGTCTGCAGTTTAAGCTTCCATCACACCATGCATCTGGCTAGAAACAACTAAAGTGGCAAAGACTGTATCTGCTTTCTGCAAAGGTTACACTGCATCTCACAAGCAATAAAATATATTTCAAGAAAGTTCACAATTCATCAAAAATGAAGAGCAAGATACCTTAAGCTGAGGAAGTTGTCTAACAGCTTCCAAGAACCAGAGTTGTAATGTACCTACAAGGTAATTTCTCTCCTTTCTATAACAACTATTAACTAATCTGTGGGGTGATACTTGGGATGACAGAAATATACTGTTCCCATGGTTCTGACACCACTGATGATCCCTGTCTAAATCATTATACACTAGTGGTTGCAAAAGATGATAATCCTGTCTTTCCTCTCCAATTTGTTTGCTGGCCATCTTCTCTAAGAGGAGTGTTTCCTCCCCTCCTGAAGTCTTTTTTTTTTTAATCAACATGGATGTAAGCACTCCTATTAATCAATATGGTATAGCCCATTATTCTCTTTTTTTCTTGATTACCTAGTCTGTATGTGTCCTTTTCACACATCCCTAACATTATTCAAGAACTTAGTCTTTTTTTAAATGACAAAACAATAAAAACCAAGAAAAATCAAATGACTAGTTTTTTTGTTTACAGGTTTGAAAACTTTAATTCAGCCTATTAAGCACCTTTATGATAAAAATGCATCAAACGTGCTATTCTTAAAATGTGTATCAATGCAGAGTGTTTCCAGTTTCCGTAACTTTCTTTTGTGCACATCGTGAATGTGATCCAAGTATACTGCTTCTACATAACATTATTCCTAAAGATACCCACCCACCTTTGTAGGCCATACAAAATGAGCACAGAATGTACCACTAAAAAGAATTCTTTAACCTACTAAGGAAACCAGTACACACGGTTTCCATTATTGAGGTAGGAGAGACCATATATTGTTGTTTCCCATGCCCCTTTCTGAGCCCCAAATAACTTGTCATGAAGTTTGATTTCAGCTCTTCTAAAGTCTTCTAATCCAACTCCATATCTTAGGAGCTTATCAGCAAATCAAAGTATTTTAGTTTCATCACTACTGAACATATTTACAGTTTCAAACACACTTACATAGCTAATCAAAATGTTCATGGGTTTGTAAAGATATCATGTGATAACTTGCTCATGTCTAACTCAACCAGATTCTCCAGAATCTCCCTAATCTAGGGCTTGACCTCTCTCCAAAGAGCTCTGGCTTTTTGTAACAAAGCACTTTTGGAACCAAGAGCTGGGTAGGAGAGGTAGCAGTACTGCAATGTCATCGCTCGTGGTTCCAGTCAGTGGACAGAGCTACGATATAGTTATAGGTAGACTTCACTTTAAAACTAAACTTGGCATCAATAATTTAGGGCAGATTTAAGTGCCTACTGATAAGAAGCAAGAGGATAGAGACACCATACATATGTGGTAGTCTTGCCAAAATGTTTAACCTTCAAATCAAGAGTGGGAACTAGCCAACTCCAGACTACAGATTCTTTTTTAAAGAAATTAGGGTCTAGGGCCAGGGGTTTAGCTCAGCAGTGTAAACGCCTCCTGGCAAGCACAAGGTCATGAGTTGGATTCTTGGTACCAAAAAAAAAAAAAGTCTAAATCTTCAAAAGTCTCTCTCTCAAATGCACACATATACTCAGGGAGCACAACTGGAGGAAATGTTCTAGATTATAAAAGATAAATTTAGTATGTGGCTCATGATTAGAGCTTGGATCCAAAACTTATCTGTAAAAGACAGTCCTGAAACTACTGGGGAAAATTTGAGTGTTAATTGTATATTTGATTATATTATTGTATCCACTAAATTGAGTACTGATGATGGTATTACGGCTAAGTAGGAGAATGACCTTATTACTAGGAGATAAATGCTAAAAAAATGTATCAGTGAACTGATATGTCGGTAATTTATTTTCAAATGGCTCAGTTAAACAAATTATAGAAACATACATGTGTACAGAAAGCAAGCATAAAAAACAAAAATATAACTGATGACTCTAAGCTAAAGATATGACAGCACTTAGTCTACAGTTTCTCTCACAGTCTATAAATTTGAACTTTTTAAAAATAAGAGGTACTAAGTACCTTCCTTACATTCACAGCAAACATAACAATTATTTTGTATTTTACATTCAGAACCCATCAATTAAAAAGAGGAAGGACATCAAAGTCAGTATGTGGAACCTAACAGTTTTAGTCTATATAACACAAACAGCTCCTCATGGCTATAATTGGAGGCTCTCAAAGTTCCTGAAACATGAAAGTTGCTGCATTCATGAGCAAACTGGCATCTAAGACACCTCATAGCTTTCAGTAATTCTCAAAGAGGAAAGCAATATTTTCAAAAGTTCACAGTAAGTAAGATTCTTTCCATCATTTACTTAGTTGGCAGTTCAAGAAAGCTCTACAGCCATGCATGGTTGCTCTTGCCTGGAAGCCCAGCACTGCAGAAGGTTGAAGCAGTGTTCAAGCTCAGTCTGGGCAATCAAGATGCTGTCTCACAAAAACGAGGGGTGCTACAAATACAGCTCTGTGTGAAGGTCCTGGGTTCAAGCCCTAGTACCATAAAAAAACTAAACCAGGAATCAGTAGATTATTGGAGTGAGGGTATTTGGAATTGAATCCATGTCTTCTCACTGAGCTATATCCTCAGCCCCACTTCCCTCTCTTTTTAACACAAGGTCTCACTAAATTGCCTAGGCTGGACTTGAGTTTTTAAGCCTCCTGCCTCAGCCTCCCAGAGGGCTGAAAATTTGTAGGTCATATACTCTCTGTCACAACTATTTGACTTTGCTGCTGTAGCCAGAGATAATATGTAAATGAATGAGCATGGCTGATGTCAAATAAAACTTGATCACAGAAGTTTGTCGTCTTAGTTGAGCTCCTGCACCAGCCCCAAAAGAACAGGCTAAAAACCATAATGTTGCTGCTCAAGCTAGAGTTCCATGGAAATCAAACTGCTCACTGACGGTTCTAAATTCAGGATGAGAGAGAGTACAGTCCAATTTCCCAAATGGGTTATTACCAAACAGCATGATAATCTGGTTCCCTCTGCCTTAATCCTTACCCAAAGAAGGTAACTTGAAGAAATCTGATGTTAATCAATCAGTTATTTTTATATCATTCTGCTTCCTTGAATATGCTTTACAGAGAAAATAACTTTTTGGAATAATCTCCTTTTTGTTTTTTGTTTCTGCTTTGTTGTCTATAAAACCAACATCTTCTGCTCAGCTCAGTGGGAACAGTTGGTTTAGCCCAGGCTGTATTTACTAATCCATGCTCTGGTCTAAAATAAACCTTTTATTTGTTTGTTGTTTTGTTTTTTGAGACAGGGTCTTGCTATCCAGTCCAGACTGGTCTTGAATTCACTACGTAGCCCAGGCTAGCCTCGAGCTTATAGTAGTCCTCTTGCCTTTGCTTCCCAAGTGCTGGGATTATAGGCTTGTGCCACCATACAGCTAAAGCAAGCCTTTTTGAGCAATGCAATCTCTGGAATAAGGCCCCATCTCCCAGTCCCCACTACTACTCCATCCCTCCCATACATATGTCACTGTACTTCCTATGTTGACAGTTTCTCAAAGTGTGGTCCAGTTTCTTAGATGTCTTGTTTCAAAATAATCTGAGATTCTTGTATAATACACAAATACTTAAGCTTTACACCATCCTACCAAAGTCAGAATCTCTCAAGAAGAGTGTTCCCCAAGAATTCTTCTGTACCTACTGTGGTCCTTTGATGCGGTGGTTCTCTGATAGTGCCTGGCTCATGGTTCTTTTAACTTTTTTTTTTTTGGTTCTTTTAACTTTTATAATGTCCTAAGTGACAAGAGCTTTAATAAGGTTATCTTTTGTTTTAACATATGAGCATTTTATACTTGGCTCCTCCAAGAGTTTCAAAGCAGTGGACTGGAGGCACTTCTGGATAACTAAACACATGGAGGTATGTGGAGGACACCCCACCTGTAGAGGCGAGGAAGTTCCATATCCCTTCCCTCATACCTGCTCTATCCATCTTCTCATCTGATATTCAGAAGCACCCTTCATAATATCCTTTATAATAAACCAGTAAATGTGTTTCCTGAGATCTATGACCCACTCTAGCAAATTAAACTTGAGGAGGAAGATTTGGAAATCCCAACTCACAGCCAGGTGGTCAGAAGCACAGGAAAAATCAGAAGGGGCTTGTGACTAACACTGGAAAAGGGAGTGGCAGGGACAATCCTTGGGGAGTGAGTCCTCCACCTGTGGGATCTGATGCTGTCTCCAGGTTGTGTCAGAACTGAATTGAACTGGAAGACACTCAACTGATTTCTGATGCTTAACAAGGGGAAGAAATCCCCCTCTCCATCCCCAATATGGTGTCAGAAATCATCTTTCCACACCTACAGTTTTAGTGAATAGCCACACACAGGACGAAATCCATGGCATTTAAGGTATTGCTGTATTAGCTTCCTTCTATCACAGAGTGCTCACCATGTTCCCAACCATTGACTTTCTCTCAGCCAGTAATGTTCCTCCTTCCAGCAGTACCTGCTCTATAACCTCCACCATACACTTCTCACTTCCCTGACAAATCTCCTTACGGCAGCCACCCCTGCCCCCAAGATACCATACAACAGTCTCTCTTTTCCTAGGTCAGAGCTTTAACGGATTCCTCTTATTTGTGGCAGCAGCCATTGTTCCATATATATACAAATCATTTGGAAGTGGGGGACAAAGACTCTGCCAAGAAGCCACTTACACATCAATGAGGTCGGGTTTCAATACCGATGGCACTGCAGTTTCAATGTTGTACAGTTTTATCTGAGATCCATACAGAGTGACTTTGACCAACCTATTGACAAAGAAGCAGGTGAGAAAGAACATTCAGCTTAATGACTCAAGTGACGCAGTACCAACAATGGAAAGCCCCAAAGACAGATTTTTCTTCTTCCATGCAGTAAATCCTTGAATTATAAACCTTTGAGGTACAAACTTTCACAGGTATACTGTATAAGACTCACTCTGTCAGCTTACAAATGAATCTAACTTATGAACAATTCTCCCAGAACAGAACTCATTCATAAGTCAGGGACTTACTGTACCCTTCAATTCAATTAAAAAAAAAAAAAAAAACTTCAATTTTATCCAAAGAAAATAATAGGATTATATACAATTAAGATTTATATACACTGACACTAAAGCTTTACTTACATTGTCAAAAAGTTTTAAAGAGTACTGGGGCCAGGCATGGTGGCACATGCCTATAATCCCAGCACCCGGAAGGCTGAGGCAGGAGGATTGTGGTGAACTTAAGGCCAGCCTGGGCTACACAATGAGTTCGAGACCAGCCTGAACTACATAGTGAGGCCCTGTCTCAAAAAAAAAAAAAAAGCTTTAAAGTATTATAAATGTCAAAGAAATAGCACAATATATTCAATAAAAATTATACTTAAAGTATTTCAGAATATTCAAGACATGTGAAATATAAAAACGATATATAACTATTATATAATATATTGATTTATGTTTTAGCTGGGCATGGTGGCACACATCTGTAATTCCCGTACTTGGGGAGGCCAAAGCGGGATGAGACAAGTTCAAGACCACCCTGGACTACATAGCAAAATATCTGTCTTTAAGAAAAAAAAAAGAAGAAAAAGGAGAAGGAAGAAGAGGAGGAGGAGGAGGAAGAGGAAGAGAAAGAGGAGGAAGAGGAAAGAAGAAAGAAGAAGAGGAAAAAGTGTATCCATTAACAGAAGAAATGCTGGAAGAATTTTTACCAAAATATGCTATTGGCATCCTTTGCTTTACAGGTTGGATGAAGCAAATAATACAAGCAATTTTTCCTCCTATTCTTTTTATTTCCAAATTGTCTACAATGAATATATAATACTTTTCTTTCACTATGCAGCACAAACTGGCCTGGAACTTACAGTAATCCTCTGTCTCAGCCTCCTAAGTGCTGGGACTATAGGGCATGTCACCATGCCTGACTATAATACTTTTCTATGTGAGAATTAAAAAATTACTTTTTTATAAAGTAGAGCTGCCCTTTTGATAATTTCAGCCTAAATAGGCTGAAATTGTTTTTCATAAAATTTCTAATGTTAAAATCAATGTGGAGCTGAACATGGTGGCACTCACCTATAATCCTACATAGGAAGGCACTTAGGAAGCTAAGGCAGGATGATCCTGGACTACATTGTGAGACTCTGTCTCAAAAAAACCAAAAACAAGCAAACAAAAATATTCCAAAACCAACATGGGCCAGATGCAGTAGAACACTAGCCTAGCATGCATGAGGCCCTGGATTAGATCTCGGGTACTGCAAAAATGAAAAAAACCTACAAAGAAAACTCACTTGATTTTTACTGGGGGTGGGAGAATGTTATAGACAAGTCAGGGCCTCACACTGAGCTACATCCTAGTCTTGTATTTTGAGACAAGGTCTCACCAAGTTAATTGGGCTGGCCTTGAACTTGCAATCCTCCTGCCTCTACTTCTGGAGACGCTGGGCTTACAGGTACATGCCACAGTATCAAACCTTAAAATCATTTTTAAAAGGCAATGTTTTTAGATGAATTGATATTTAATATAAAAAATACAGCAAAATATACACTGTCAAATCTAGGTGGTACATATATGTGTTTTTCCTGTATATTTCTCTGAATTTTTTTGAGAATTTGAAAATGTTTACAATAAAATGTTGGAAGAGGAAGATGAGAGGAAAAAATATTTCTGAAATCAAGTGAGGAGCTATAAAGGCCACATACAATTCTTTCAGAAGCAAAACATACAAAGGAGCATTACACATGGTGACCAGTTCCAATAGCAAACAGGAAACACTTTTCTCCTTAGAGAGGAAAAGCATTCCTTTCTGAGTGAAATGAAAAATCCATGAGCTGACTTCTAGGCCTAGCCCACCTGGGAGCACGGGAACCTGGGCAATGCACAGGGACCTCGCAGCACAGCAGGTAGATTCTGTAAGTGTGAATGAAGTAGCATCTGGAAATCTGCATCTCTGAAAAGCACCCAGGAATGAAGGCCTATATTCTAGGAAATGTTCTTCTTGGACAGGAGGAATGTACAACTTTATTCAAAATAGAAAACCAACACTACTCAGAGTACAACAATCAAAAAGAGGCACTTTCGGTGAGTCAAAGAAGTGAGGAAAAAGAGTCAGGTTCTTTAATTTGGCTAGAAAGTGCTAGTGATAACTAGGAATCAAAACAGTAGCTCTTGGTAAACACCATACCAAGATGCACCCAGTGTTGCACTCTTTAAATCCTTTGCACACTACAATATGAACACCTAAACATTTCTCTTCACATATTTGTGCTTAGCAGTCTAACTTTAGGTTTGTTTTATGTAATTTGTAAATTAAAACACTGCTAATCACACAGACTAGTAAGATCATGTAGCCACAGAATGAGACTTCTCCCATATTCCAGTCTAAATGCAGGCAAAACAGAAAGCATCTGTATTTACCATGCTTGCAGACCAAAGCAATAAAAAAGCCATGTGTATATATAAGGACCTAGAAAACAATGACTCGGTCTGTGATGAAGATGACTGACAGATACATCTGTATAGTGTTATCAGTAAATTCAAAAAATAGACACCTACAGATTTCAGTGAGAAAGATGTACCCTATCCCTGCTATACTAAACTTCAGCACAAACAGACCTAGCATGAGAAGAGGGAAAAAATCAGGCTCAAAACCGAAATTCTATAGTTTGTAATGAGCCTCACATTTGGACTCAGGGAACCAGTTAAAATCCATAGGCCCCTTGTCACAAACCATATGAGCTCAGCATGTACTTATCAGCTCTGAGTCACAATATTGCTCACTGGTAAAATGCCAATACTGGTCTCTCAAAGTGTGAAATGAAATAAGATAAAAATGCAAAAAATGCTTTTGAAAATTTACTATTGTATGTATTTTTATTATTAATATTAATGTTGCTTTTAAGAGATCAAAAATCCGGGTCGGGGGTTTAACTCAATGGCATAAGTGCCTGCCTAGCAAATGCAAGGTCGTGAGTTCAATCCTCGGTACCAAAAAGAAGAGACAGAGACAGAGACAGAGACACAGAGAGAGAGAGAGAGAGAGAGAGAGAGAGAGGAGAGAGAGAGAGAGAGAGATTAAAAATCCTCAGGCTGAAGATGTAGCTCAGTGGTTCAGCACCTGCAAAACAAGTGTAAGGCTCTGGGTTCAATCTCCAACGCCACACAAAAAAAATTTTTTTCTTCGTTACCTCTGCTTTTGAGCTAATATGTAACAGTTGGAGAAAAATCTGGTATGCATGTAAGTAAATTCTTAAGGCTCAATTTCCCTGTATATTACCAGTGATAAGGCTACTGTGCCAGTGAAAGTATTAGGTGTCTGGGCTTTAAGCTGGATCCACATCTAACCAATTTACTAGTTACCTTGCAATTAGCTAAATATCCTATCACTTACAGCAGACTCTCTAGTATACAGTGGAGGAGGAAAGACTAGTAGAACAGATGTTCCCCAACAAATACAGCTAGAGATGTGTTGGACAACATTTCATTTAAAGGAGCCAAGAAAAAGTTATAAAAAGAATCTGGTGGGGAAAGGCAAACATTACCTCTCAGCCCAGGCCTAGAGACCAATTTTATCACCTTGGGATCCTAATGGGATTGGGCAAACTACAAAAGCCCCCACATCTCTTGGCTGGCTACCTGGCTAGTGATGCTGTGTCCGTGTCCGTGTCCGTGTGTGTGTCCGTGTGTGTGTGCTGTTTTGTGGGGGTTTTTTTGTAGAATTGAACTCAGGACCTTGCGCTTACCAGGCAGGCTCTCATGCCACTGAGCTAAAATCCCCGTGGGGCTTTCTTAATGCTCCTTTATCCTAAGAAGAAACCACATACAGATCAACTTCACCTCATTTCTCCCAAGACCAATACCGTCTATCAATAATACCAGATTATGAATATTAGCTTATATCTCTTCATAGTTCTATTATGTGCTAGTACTGCCCTGAGTGCCTCACCTATAATTCCACAGCAAACCTGCAAGAAATGATTTTTCTTCCATTGAACAGATGAAGGACCTGAAATTTAGAGACATTAACAGTAATCCAGCCCGTGTTAGTTTGGACATGGCACAGCTGGCAATAATATGCTGCTCCTCCAACAAGATTAAGTGCCTTTCAGCCAGAACTGCCATCTTCCAGTAATTTACCAAAATGACGAACACCAAGGGAAAGAGGAGGGGAATCCAGTATATTCTCTCTAGCATTTTTAGAAAACATGGGGTTGTTCCTTTGGCCACATACATGCAATCTACAAAAACGGTGATATTGCAGACATTAAGGGAATGGGTACTGTGCAAAAAAGAATACCACACAAATGTCACCATGGCAAAACAGGAAGAGTCTACAATGTTACCCAGCATGCTGTTGGCATTGTTGTAAACAAGCAAGTTAAAAGATACTTCCCACGAGGATTAATGTACATATTAAGTAAATTAAACACTCAAAGAGTCATGATAGCTTCCTGAAACACATCAAGGAAAATGATCAGAAAAAGAAAGCCAATGAAAAAGGTCCCTGGGTTCAACTAAAGTGCCAGCCTGCCCTGCCCAGAGAAGCACACTGTGAGAACCAATGGTAAGGAGCCTGAGTTGTTAGAACTTTTTCCCTATGAATTAATGCCAGAAGCTGGGGAGGAAGCTCTGCCATTCAGTACCTAATTGGTGGCTAACTGCTCTACTTAAAAAATCATGCTGTGTTGTAAGGATGATTTTCTTAATTAACAGGCAGATGTGTAGTGCCTTTACCTCAGAAACAAATATTTGGAGCAGATTTTTATTCTACCTAGTTAATTGTGTCGGATCTTTATTCTTCAGTGTTTTTCTTCCTGAAAGATACTGTTGAGGTACTGTGTAAGTGTATACTCAAATGGCCAAATACTGGTGAAATATTTATATTGACTTGAAGATCCTATAAATCATCATGGGGAAAAGATGCATCAAAATAAAATGGAAGTTACTTCAGTTAAATGAATGGAAGTCCATTTCAGTTAAATAAATTGTTTAAACCAAAAAGAAAAAAAAGATTAAATGGAGCTCTAAAGGAATGGATCCATCGCATGACAGCCACCCTACCTCTCTACAACTGTGAGGGCGTCATTGAATCTTGCAGCAAACACATCTCCAATGAAGTACTCAGCTAGGCGGCCCACAGCTTGCAGCAGGGAGCTCAAGTCTCTCAGGGAGCAGTGCAAGCGCCGGCAGTCATTCTCTGCAGTGATGTTCAGCCTGTGTCCTGGAATACAACACCGGGAAAGTTTCTCACAGAACACACCTCTGTTACTGCAGGTAACAGCTTGTACAGATAGGATGTGCAGGGCAAATCTGGTTCTTCAAAGGAATGCACAGGGTAATTCTCAGTACCAAGCTGGGAAAACGGACACAGCCTCCACCCACAGCTATACTCACATGTGCCCTGGGGCCTGGAGGGGAGGGCCAGTCAGCCAGATGGATGAGCCCTTGAGCTGAATTCCCTTGATCCTGGTAAGGTACTGACACCGCCGATTTTACGCACAGAAATGCACCCAGGGATGCCCAGGAACCTATCCAATGTGGGTCCTATTTCCAGGGCACAACTTGTATTCTAAGCCAGATCTGATTCCCATCCTGCTGCTCTGGCCAGTGCAGAGTGCATCCCACATTCCACCCTAGGTATCTGGGTGGCACAGTGTAGAATAAAGGGTGAAGATTGTGACTCAGAGACATAGTCCCTGCTGCTTCCCAGCACTGTGCCTCACTAAATCCTTCCAATACCTCATCTCTAGAATTCGGGATGGGAAAGGTGGTACTACTAGTTCACTGTTTTAAAGGCTGAATTAGAATGCACTAAAAGCCCTATAAACTATAAGGCAACATACAGCGCTAGAGACTTTGTAAGGCTTTAAACTTCCTTAATTTTAAGCATATATTCAAATCTAGCAAGGAGGTGGCTAAGATAACAGACAAAAGCATCTTTAATTCACTTCTCAGCTCCTTGTCCTGTGTATCCCTCTCCTTACAAATGTCCACAAGAGCAGAACACAGCCAGAAGTCCCAGGCTGGAAGACCTCTGAGCCTGACAAGTGCTTGTTACCCCACAGACGATCTCAGAGTGGGAACCACCTGAGCCCCAGGACACCTACAATTCTACCACTCCCTTAGTACTTTGCAAATCTGCTCCCTTAGCCACATCAGCCCTTTAACATCTGCCATCACCAACTGCCACCACCCTCCCCCTGCCCCACTCCACCCTGTTCCATAACCATGGACAAATCTGTCTTCTCACTGACTCTGAAATCCCCTGGGGAGGGACTAGGCCCAGTCTCCAGCAGAACACCTGATACACAGTGAGTAGCCATAAATGTGTGAGTAATTTCAATACAGTAGAACAGATGGCCAACTAGAGCAGGACAGGGAGTCTCCAGGAGCTTGATCTCAAATAGTCCTTTTTAGTACTTAAAGATCTATACAGGTAAGCAGCCCTTTGGAGAGGAGCATAGCAAGGGTAAACCCCCACAGAAAAAGTAGAAGATGAAGCACAGGCCTGATGCCTCGGATCCTACACCACTGTCCAAGCCATAAGTCTAGCTGTAGTACCCGTGATGGCACCAAAGAAGACAAGAGCCTGAAAAAGGCAACACTTTGGTGAAGATATTGTCACAGGTGTTCACACTCCAAGAAAAAGAGAACAAAACAAGGAGCAAGTTGAGGAAGGACCTTACAAGGAGAGCCGAACTTGCCCTAAATCTCCTAACCCAAATCTCCTGCCCCCTCTTCCATGCCACAGGGACAACACTGTCTTGGTGCTAAGAAGAGGGTGAGCTGCAGGCAACCCTAAGAAGCCTGTGAGTGGGTGGCTAAGGAGAGCCACAGCAAGAGGGGGTCTACCCTACCCCCAGCAAAATGAGCCCCCATGACAAACAGAACCAACAGGTATTTTTAGTCATGCTTTCCCATGTAAGTGATACTGACTTTGTCAGGGCCGACAAACGCACATACTTTCTCAAACTCAGCACGCTTTTCAGGATTGTAACTCACTTCCAAGGTCAATTACTAAAATCTACTTATCCTTTCAACCTTAGGGTTCTGTGGCAAACAAACCCTTATGGAAAAGACACCTCAGAATTGGACATATGGGTAGTATTGGCCGAAAAGAGGTGAGGCCAGCTTGTTTTTCAAACAGCAACTCGGGAAGGTTCCTGACAGCTTCAGGAGTCCCACAGCCTCCCTGCACATGCCTGTCTTCAGCTCCAATCAGATTTATGCTGGTCTCTGGCTTTCACCTTACAAACTGTACTTACAGTTCTGAACCACATATAATTAGGAATATTTAATTTTAGGTATACAAAGGAAATACTCTGTTTCCTTTAAAAACTAAACCAACACCTATCTTAAGTCCAGCCTCCAGTCGGGCATGGTGCTCAGTAGCCAGGTACTAGACAGCTTCCCTCTTATCCTGACAAAGCCTTCCCCTTTTCCCCTGGCCCAGCATTTTCCTTCCACCACCTGGCCTGTCAGTCTTTTCTGGGACACCTCACCCTAGGGAGCTCAATGTTTCTTGAGAGACACCTCCATCTTCATACAACTTGGTCAAAAACACAGAGAAGATCTGTCTCACTACATCTGTCATTATTCCTGGGCTACCCCTTGAGGGTAGCCTGCCAACAGATGATGTGGAGGCAGACATGACATTATTCCAAACTCACCTTGGCTGTCCCTCCATTTTCCTCCTTCTAAGAATCCTTCTCATCCTGATCAATTCACCTCTGAACTTTTCCTCATTTGTCTAGCAAAGCATAGCAGACAGAAAAACAGCTCAGAAGTGCCGTGTGTTTTCACCTGCTAGTTGGAACCATATGAAACTACTGATATCTGACCACTTCCGAAAGAGCTAAACCATGATTCTACATGGTGCAACTCAGTACATGCGGGCCATGGGAAGGTCAAGTGAATCAACACTGCAGATGGTTCTTTCCTGTTCGATCTGAAAGGCAAACACACACACAGACAGGAGGCACCCCAAGTCAAATGCTTCCTGTCTGCTACTCCCTCCAAACTAGAAACCTTCCATTTCCCCCTCCACAAAATCACACAAGACATCAACTACTAGAGAGGGATGAGTTTCTCCATAGCTACCCACATTTTCTTCTCTTTAGCTAAGGCTTAGATTTTCCCCCAAAGCACAGAATACTTACAAAGTAGAACTTTTCAGATGAAAATGTTGCTATGTATAGGTTTAAAGAGACTTTTAAAATACCCCATCTCTCTTAACTGTGCTCTAAACGACATCCAAAGAATAGATCTCTGTCAAATCTCTGCCTGGGGAGGTAAGGGAAGGTAGAAGGATGAAAACTAGTATTTGAGGCATTTTACTCTGACACAACAAATAAATGATAAATCAATCCAAGCAGAATAAAGGACAGAAGTTTAAAAATCTTAAATACTGTAGCTAAAACAATCTTGTGGGTAAGAAAGCTTGCATGGCTAACCAAAAGTTAAAGGGACTACTTTGCACAAAGGGAAGATCTCAGTGAAGGGCAGCAGAAGCCAAATACAAAAAGGATCTCGGGAGAAAAACCAATGAGAGGGCTTTTTTATCCTCAACAACAGGAAGACAGTGCAAGCAAAACACCTGCCAGGGGCATCAGAGGACCCGAGCAACTGATGTGCAACACTGACAGACATTTTTGTTTGGTCTTTTCTGAGGAAGCGGCAGGAAGATTAGTGGGAACAGAGGAAACAGTAATCACACCAAATCTTCTGAATTTGAATGTTCTAACAAAACTTCAGGATAAGAGGGATAAGTACTTTTGAGCGGGGTAACAACCCTGTAGTTTAACTGCTATTCAAAATGTACACTCAATTACCATTAATAATCACATATTAACAGGAGAAGAACTGAAGCTGGTTCCTACCTACAAGGTAACAGAAGAGACCCAAGAACTAAAGCAGGCCTAGAAGGTCAACAAAATTGAAAGAAGAGAATCATAATCTAGCAGAAGAAAAGATAACAGGATTTCTGCTAAGAAGTGATAAGGCTGACCAACATAGCAAGAAGGGTATTTGAGAAGACAAATACCCTTTGGAGGACAGAACAAACTGTCCTCCACAGTACAGTTTTAATAGCCTCTGCATTGGAAACTTGGCTTTTGAGCCACTAAAGCATGGAGCAATGCTTTGTCATAGGCAAGAAAGTTCATTTTAAAACAAGAAATCTCTCTCCAGTGTGAGATGTTCAGCCACCAGAATGTGCACCAAGAATCAGCACTGAGAATAAAACCTATAAATGATCTGGAAGAGTCAAATGTGCTGTGAAATTGCCAGTGAAAGTGTTTTGATGAGGCTAAGTATATGATACCTAATTTAGGGAAAAATAAATCAGATTATTCTTCTAAAAGAAAAACCTCTTGAGTTATCAGTTGTTTCAAAAAAAAGTTTCAAACAATGTAAAATTTTATCTAAAAACAGACTCAATTTAATGTTTAAAAAAATTACAACACTGAGTAGGAAATTTAACAAGTGATTTCAGGCTTAATTTTTTTGCCCCTTAACGCTGGGCCAAGACTGAAGCCAGGACCTTTATACTGAGCTACATCCCCATGCCTTTTAGTTTCCTTTGTTTTGCTGTTGGTTTGTAGGGTTGGTTTTGGTCCTTTTTTATTTTTTGAGACAGTCTCACTTAGTCACTAAGTTCCCAGGTTGGGTTCAAACCTAGGATCTTTCTGCCTCGGCTTTCCAGTGTGCTGAGATTACAGGCAGGTGCTGCCATGACAGCACATTAAAAAAAAAAAAATAGATCAGTAATAATATATATTTACCATGCATAGCACATTCTAATTTGAATAATGGCCCAGAGGGAGAGACCACCTGGACATGATTATTATGAAGCATAGATTGTGAAGATATCTGTAGCATCTGTGCAAAACATTAATGCTGATAACATATTTTACAAGCATGTTTGTTTTGAAAACTGCCTTTTAAAATTTCGTTGGAAACTATTCTTATAATCTGTCCACAAAGCCAAGGCCTAGACAGGGGGCATGGCAAGTATTATCAAACTCCTGGGGCCCAATGGATTATTTAGAGGCTACTAGACTCATGGAAACAAGCCGCTGAGAAGGGCAACCTCAGATAGAGCCTCCCATGGAGGCCCTGCCATGAATAGAAAGAAAGCCAGTCGAGGATGTAACTACGCTCTATGCAGCTCACTACCAAGCTGGAACACCAGTGATCCAGCAGACGGGCTGCAGGCCAGGCCTGGTGCAACTCTTGAAAAACCAAAATGGCACAGAGGAGATGGTGGGCCAGGGAGAATATATAGAACTTTAAGATACTTGTGTTTTTAGCTGGCAAACATGAATAGCAGTTACAACATTTCTTTATCATTTTCTCAACATTCACAACATTCCCCTTCCATCACGAGGGCTAACCAGCTATGTGATCTGTGCTAAATTCACATTTCTGAACATCAGTGTCCTCTTTGGTAAAACAGGGATAACTAATAGCACACCTCCACAAAAGCTACTTAATAACACAGTGCCTGGCATACAATGAGTGCCACACAAAGGAGGTTACTATAATTGAAATAACAGAATGTGCTGACCCTCTACCCCAAGCAGATGAGGCTTGCCAACAGCAATCAAAAAGCCTTTCCAGCCAACTGCGTTTCACAGCAGGAGAGGAAGGAGCCAAGCTCTCTCTCAGTGCTCCGTCCAGTTCCACCAACTTTAGGGTTGCTCCCCTAGTCCTGATTCTATAAACCGGAGACAGAGCCTCTCACAGGAAAGCCCAAGGTTGGTCCCTTCTTCACAGATCCACTGTTTTTTTAGACATAAGGAAATAGTCTAGTGTTTTTAGTAAGCTTTACCCCTTTGGTTCAAATTAACTTTTTTTTGGGGGGGGGGGTACCGGGCATTGAACTCACAACTGCACACTTACAAGGCAGGCGCTTATGCCACTGAGCTAAATCCCCAGCCCAAATTAACATCTTTTTCAAACACTTCTTTAGAACACAATGTCATAACTTCATGTTTTACCTCCTTCAAAACTGCTTTGAATCGTAAGTTTAAAAAAATATTTCTCTGTTTAAAAGTGGTAGAGCTGGGCACAGTGGGACACATCTGTAATCCCAACGTTTTGTGAGGTTGAGGCAGGAGGATTGCCATTGAGTTTGAGGCCAGCCTGAGCTACATATTAAGCTCGAGGCCAGCCTGAACTACATAGTAAGATGTGCCCCCCAAAAAGAAAAAAAGTGGAGAGAGATTGAGAAGAAAGAGATTATAATGGAGAAATCACATTATGACAGCAAAGTTGGCAGGAACTAACTCTCAGTCTGGTTTTGTTTTTTTTAACATTTGGTTAACAGAAAATAAAAGTGAGTTTACCTGAGCCTGAAGTAACTATAAACTGCTGTAATCCCAAATAAACTTCTAAATTGTCCTGAAGAACTGGGAACTGAAAAGAAAGAAACAGAGTTTTTAAAATGCAAGTTTTAATGACATTTTAACATTAGAACTAAGTACCTACAGGGAGAAAGGCAAAATTAAAACTTTTTCTCTAAAAATCCTAAGACACAATTAAGAAAAAGTGACTCTCTTCAGTGCCCCTGCCAAAAATTTCTACCATTGAAACTACCAATTAAAACACAGAGAAAGGGAGAAAAATATATCAGTTTGAGTTTTTTTTAAGCAAAGCAAAAGGATGCTAAGGTATGACTTATATTCCTAGAAGAAAATATCAGGTCACCAAGAGATCCATACCTTCCAGAGCTCTGAGATGGGCCCATATCTCCCTTCAAGTATAAGAGAAGCCCTCTCCTTAAAGGAAGTATCAGGTGTATGCCTTGGTAAAGCACATAATAAAGTAAAAACACCAGCCATTCTTTGGAAGTCAGTTTCTCATGTCCATGTAGCAGACAGGATTGCATAACCAGAACTTAATCTTTCCTTATAAAGTTGCTACATTCACTATTAAAATAAAAAGAAAACTCAACTGGGTATGGTGGCACACACCTATAATCTCAGCACTCTAGGAAGCTGAGGCAAAAGGATTGAAAGTTCTAGGCCAAGGAAGAATCTGTCTCAAAATTAACAACAAAACAAAAATTTAAAAGGGGCTAGAAATGTAGCTCAGTGTGATGGCCCTGGGTTTGACTGCCAGTACCAGAAACAAAGGGGAGGGAAACTATATGTTCCTCTGTATGTGCCTAAGACAGTCATATGGCAAAGTAAAAACAGTGCTTTTAAAATTTGGGATTTTATCCAACTTTATATTTTAAACAAGGCTTCCAAAGTTGATTTAAAATAGTTTATAAGAACATTAACATTTGCTAAATTTGAGTTGTGGGTCAGTTATGGGAATTACTCTTCTTTGTTAAAAACAATTTTTTTCTTAAAGAAGAGAGGGCCGTAACAGACCAGTTTGAAAAAAAAAAAAAAAAAAAAAAAGTCATGCTGCAGGCGCAAGAAACCAATTAAGATTCTTCATTCCCCTTCTAACAGCAAGTTACCAGAGTTGAGAAGGCATGTGTAGGAAGGAGCTCCATCACTTTGGCCACTACCTCCAGGCTCTGGCGTAAGTACCGCTGCCACTCTGTCTGCTGCTGTGAGAAAACAAATGAATCAGCTCTCCTGCCCAGGCAGAAGAATCTTGTCATCTTCCCAGGCAGTTTCACCTATGCCTCCAGTCCACTCTTAAACGTAAGTTTGAATAAATGGAAAGTGACGGAACCAGGTTATTTGGTACTTTTAAAAGACAAGTCAAAAACATTTCTTAGTCCACTAATTAATTTCATAACAATCTATTTCCTAGAACACAAACAATTCACATAGAAAATTTTACTTTTTGCCCTTGAGTCACAGGTTTACAGAGATCAACACACACCTGTGAAAGATCTAAGCACCCTCTGCATCACCCCATCTGCAGGAATCAGTCACTGATCATCACCTAACACAGTCCATTACCAACTGTCTGCATATACTTCTCATTAAATCAGTAACATTAAAGGTGTGGGCCACAGACAGACAGCATCAGCATCAGCATGCCCAGAGTGCCTGCAGCAGGGCACTCTGTGGTCCCTACGCCAGCCCTCCACAATCAGATCTCTCTTAACCAGCTATTTAAGAGATTCTTGTCCAAACTAAAGGTTAAAAAGCGCTGGCCTAAATTAAGAGTAAGAAGTGAAACTAAAGTTCACCAATGCCCTACACTATGTCTCCAGCATGCAGCAGCCCTTCCACATGGGTGGCTAATGTAACTGTTAACATAAGTCAGTGCTGTCAGGTCCTTTGAGGCAGATGAGGGAACTAAGGCTCACAGAAGCTCAAATACTCAGATCCCCAACTCCTCTGTGCTCAGGGCTGCAACAATTCAAATCCAGGACAACTGGTTCCAAGTACATGTGGTCCCACCCAACAACCCAAACATGGTGATCCTATGGTCCTGCATCCTGCCACATCACTGTAATTTCAAGAACAACAGCAATACTTGAAGATCTTAAAGTGTCTAGTGGTCAGAGAAAAGGAACACAAGAGCTTTGATCTTCAAAACACCTTCCTTATTAACCATGGACCAGTTTAATTACTTAAATATAGCATGACCAAAACTTGCATTTTTTGTTAATTTTTATGATAATAAGAAATATGAAAACAACAAATTTATCAAATGTATTCAGTATAAGAATTGAGGCAGTGACTAACGGTTAGTTAGGGTGTGGTGCTTACATCATCATCCAGAGTCTCATCATCCAACTCCTCCAGCTGGGCCTGGTTGTATCTGAACTGGATTCGATTCAACACCTCTGTGAGTAAGAGGACCAGGGCATCTTCGTACCTATGTGGGAGAGAGAAATTCAACATGAAGTGAAAGAAAGCATGTAGCCCAGAATTTCAAAAAGGATTCCTGAACTATGAAGGGAATAGTACCCAGGTTAGATTATCACATGCAAGAAGCATCTAAATCCCCAATGCTAAGTGTATGATTCAGGAAGGGTATGTGTGAACAGAATAGGAGTAGAGGTATTTATCTAAACCATATTCCAGGCATCATGTCTGTTTTTATCTCTGATAACAATTTTTATTTTAAAATCTATTTTGCTTAATATTAGTATTGCTAATCCAGTTCTTTTTTGGTTGTTTGCATTGAGTTTATTTTTCCATACTTTCACCTGTGAAACTACCTGTGCCTGAACCTAAAGTGAGTCTACAAGAATAGATAACATGCAACTGGATCGTGGTTTTTAAAAATCTATCCTGCAACCACTGCCTTTTAAACCGGTGAATTTAATCCATTATATTTAATAAAATTATTGACAAGGAAGGATTTATTTCTGCCATGTTGTTATTTGTTTTCTGTATGTTGTATGCTCCTCAATTCCTCCATTTTTGCCTTCTTTTGTGTTAATTTTCTAGTGCAGCATTTTAAATGCCTGTGATTTTTTTTAACCATACACATTTTATTTACTTTCTTAGTGGATACCCTGGAAATTACAAGCATTATGTATCAATTAAATCAATAATTTAATGTTTTTAACATTAAAAACATTAAGAGATAGGTGGTACCATTCATATCTTTCTGATGAGAAAAATCACAGCTAAGAATCCAGGACTCCCTAACTCAAAATGCTATGTTCTCTCAACATATAAACCACCAGGGAGGTTTGTGCCTATGCCACCCAACATCAAACCCCAATTCTTAAGTCAATTTTAAGAAGACTTAGGAACTAAAAAAAGAAACAGAAAAGGCCTGGGGAAATTTTGACTCCTGTGGTAGCTAGCGGAACAACTGTTCAGAGATCTGAGCCCTTACTGCATGGGACCCCCTTCATCTCCTGGATTCTCAGAATCCCAAACCTCCTTCCTTCACTAGCCTCAGGCATGGGGTTGCTTCCTATAGTTATCCAAGTTACCCCACTATTCCTTTTAGGCTTTTCTAGCCATCTAAAACCCTATTTCCTACAATGAATTTTCTGTTGAAATCATTAATTGTGGTTTCTGTTTTCCTAACAGGACTTTAATTAATATTCTACCCAATGTAATCCAGGTTGAATACCTGGGCAAGAAAAGAACCAAACCAAAAAGGTATTCACTGTCAAAACCAAATACAATTCACCTCATCTAGGAGTTACAACTCAGGTGGTAAGACTCTGGAGAGACAGTCTATAGAACACTTACAAATCCTTCTGGACTGTCTCATTTCAGAGTCTGGTAGGCAAAACAGCTCATTTTCTAACTAAAAATAGAGACACTGCCCACCCATCCCACCCCCATAACCCAAGCAATATTTGCAAATGACTTAGTAGTAACAGACCCCAGGCTTACACTGCACTAGCAATGGATCACAGCCCATGAAAGAATGTAGTAGCTAGGGAAAATTACTAATAGAACTAGCAACATCCACGGGGAAAACCACCGCACAGAGTCAAAATCACACTTCAGCACACTTCACAGAAAGGTGAGATCAAACACTTAGGCCTGAAGCTTGTATTTCCCATTTGCTCATAACATAAATTTCTAGTTACAGAAGTTTCATGCTATAAATTAAGCAAAACATTCTCAAAGAAAAAAAAATCTACTGCAGACTAGAGGGTAGACCGGAAGATAAATAATTTCTGTGATCTATAAATTGCCTTACTGAACTACAAAAGAATTTAAAAATCTTTTTGTAAGAATGTTCCTAATTTTGTGTGGCCCTGAAGCAAGACCAGCAGATTGCTGTAGCTGCTGGTTTCAAACAGGAGCCTAAAGAGAATTCTTTCTGTGGTCTGTTGGCCATTTCAGAACTTTGGAAATGGAATGGTCAATTCATCAGAAAGAAATAGCAGGTGAGTGTGGCAGACTTTCGGCAGCCTGAAGGACAGAGACCCTGGTGCATCGGGACCTGCACCATGCAGTTGACTCGGGGTGCTGGGAGAACAAGGAGCTCCTCCCCTCTCTGGGGGGTGGCTGTGAGTGTGGCAGACTTTCAGCTGCCCAAAG
>PVJX010023656.1:0-28983 GCA_004027295.1 Dolichotis patagonum | reverse complement strand
CTCTTTTATTCCTTAAACCAGATGCAGAGTCCGTGCAGCAGCCTGTCAGGATCCACTTGTGTGGTAGCTCCTGTGTTCACCAAGGTAACATCCTCACTGCACGAAAGAGTTTGGATTGTATAGCTAAGCTTTAAACTTCACTAAAGAAGGATGGAAAAAGAAGAAATGAGAGAATTTCAGAGAAAATTATACACACACACACACACACATATAATTGAAGGTAAAAAAGTGTGAAAGAATGGAGTTGAAAGTTTAGTCCAAATGCTATAAACTATGATTCAGGGCTCTGAACTAACTACAATACTTGCCATGATATTGTGACCAGTAATATAGACTAAGTCTGTGAGTAGATATGTACTCAACAGAAATATCAAATTCACCAAAACAAAAGCTTTGCAACTAATTTGTTCTCTAATTTGAAAAATGACACTTGGTGAAATGAATAACAGTTTTTACTGTTCTATGGAGTTAAGATAAAAAGAATTTACAACTGGCTGAAAGGTATACTAGAAAGCCCAAAAGAATGCCAGCCACTCCTTGTTTTGATCAAGGTATGGTCATTTTTCAATAATTAGGATAAAAAGGCAGCGCATTTACTGAAGGTGGCATCCCGAATGCTGTACAGTATGGTATGATAGTCTCTTCCACCCTGCAAACTCTGTGTTTTGTTCTTCAGCATCTTCAAGACATCTCTTCAACCAGAGGTCAGTGTGTCATGTTCGAATGCAGAGTCCAGGCCACAGCCACAGTTCAAGTTCATTGGTACAGAGAGGAAGAGCAGATTGCCAACTCCAGTGACTTCCGGATTCTGAGGAAAAGTATTGTGATGAGCTTTTCGACTGCATTTAATTTCAATGAACTTCGAAATTTGATGCATGTGTTAAACATTTAACAGCTGATCTGTTGCAGCCTAAATGATTTCTATTGTTAAGCAATTGTTATTTCAAATCCAAGTGATTCCACAACAGGAAAAAAAAAAGGCTGGTGCTAGAGCTCAATGGGAGTACAGTTGCTTATCTGTGCCCTGGGATTCATTCCCCAATAGCACACAAAACAAATACCCAGCAGTAAGAACATTTTTAAAAAGAAAAAGAAAAGGTGGCTGTTGCTTTAATAAAAAAAAATTTGTAAATTTTTGAGGAGGGATCTCATTATATTGCCCAGGATGATTTTGAACCCCTTGACTCAAGTGATCCTACTGCCTCAGCCTCCCTAGCACTTACATCACAGGTGTGTGACACAGCATTGGACTGAAAAATAATTTCAGCAGCTGTGCAAAGACTAGTTTATTCTCACAAAGTAATCTCAATTTCCTTTCAATGAGTTTTTGTCATAAAAACAGAAAGAAATGTGAGACTACACTATTTCTTAAACAGTAAAACAAATGAAAATGATGTGTAACTTTTAAAAATACTTTATTGCATAATTTCTCAACAAAGGAATGAATTAGGAAAGGATAACAGGTGTGATGATCTACCTTATGCTAAACTCTGAGTTTCTATTCCATAAACAATTCTTCATTTCATCCTTACTTGAATGTTTTGAGATACATGTGTTATCATCCCCATTTTATGAGTAAGAAAACTGTAACCAGAAATGCAAAGGTTATGCTCAAGGCAACAGAGCTAGAAAATGGTGAAGCTAAGGTTCAAATCCAAGATAATTTTTATGCCAAATGAAGCAAATACATATGTTTACATATTAATCTTTTTATTAGACATAAATAGATGTTATTTCTCATGATAAAATGTATTGTGTTTTTTGAAAATAAAATAACACAAGTTTATTATAATAAATCTGAAAAATAAAAACATAAAGAAGTTTTAAATTACCAGTATTCTCATACTTCAGAGAAACTGTTGTTAAGCTTTTGCATTTTTTTCTATGGTATATTACTATATTTTTTAGTGTTGTATTCAATTTCATTTTAGTCAGAAAAATTAAGAGAAATGAATCTTTCAGGGAAAGAATCACCACTTCAAGATTAGTGTTTCAGAAATGGTTCACATTCAAAGAAAAGATACTAATCTAATCTTACTTTCATGTTAGAGATGAAGATTTTTATGAGGCCACAGAGTAATTTAGTGGTAGAATCTGTACTGAAATTAAGTTCTAACACCCTGCCAAGTATTCGTTCCTTTATGTAACTTTCTTAGCTTTTATACAATTTATTGGCTGTGACACATGGCCCCTTCCAACTAAATTAATTGTCACCATTTCAATTATCCAAATTATCCATCTTTTCTCTCTTTTTTATTTTTCAGAAGCTTCTTTATCATCAACTCCTGGTAAGTACAATTTTTCAACACTTTGATAACTGATTATGTCAAAGCTAGCACTGAAGAAGTGGAGACCACCCTATATCAACTTTTGAACTGCCACAACAGAAGAAGCAGGACAGCTGGGATCTGTCAGTGTATTCATTCATATACTCATTCATTGACACATGCGTACTGAGTATAGACGATGGCTAAGGAGACAGTAAGCAGCAAACCAACAGGACCCCTGCGCACAGAGCACATGCATGCAAAGAAGCAGCCGATGAGTCCTGACATTAAACACTCACGTAGTCGAACATCTAGAAGTTAGTGTGGTGTCCATCACATGGCGCCTATCATCACGTTACCTCTAGGTGTAAATACCATAGTAATCACACTTTTCAGGTCAGTTCAGAAAATATTTCTGTAGGACTTTCATGCTCAGTGCTTAACCACTGTGGCTACAGAAATATAAAAGTCAAGAAATAAAGTTTAATTTCTGCTTTCAGGGAACTTAGAGAAAACAGGTGTGTGTGAGAGGCAAGTGATAAGACCTTTGCTATGACTATTTTTCAGATTTATGAGCCTATTAACACAGAAAAGTATTTAATCAGATGGATTGTTTTGTAGACAGGATCTCACTATGTAGCCCAGGTTGGCCTCAGCAATCCTCCTGCCTCAGCCTTCCAACTGCTGGGATTACAGGCATGCACCACCATACCCCTGGCCAGATAAATGTTTTTAATGTCAAGGAAATTATTTATTCTTAGTACCTATTCTCCTTGGCATTCTTCTGCATATTGTTTGGGACATATAAATATGCTGATCAAATGGACTTTTCTTCCCTTCCAGAGGAAGTCTGCACCCTGATTATAACAGAAGCGTTTCCTGAGGACTCTGGGGAGTTCAAGTGCATTGCAGAAAATGAAGCTGGGACTGCAGTCTCAACAGCAAAACTCTTTGTTTGCCCAGGTGATTACAAAGCCTCCTTACTACAGTTCGACTTTGAGCTAAAAGCAAAATCCTCCCTTTCTATCTTTACTGATGATTAATTATATTTTTCAGAAGGTAAAGAAGTAGAGAACTCAAAGAGTTCTTCAAAATTACCTATGAGCAGAATTTCTCCCAGGGTGGCCTCCTTTTCCTGTGGAAGTGAAAGGCACATAAAAGACAAAAGTCCGGATGATACCCCCATAAACCTTATGGCAACTACCCCCAAACCTGCTGGTTATGATGAACGTAAGATCCAGGTTCCAAAACAGGATTTCTGCACTATCAATGGAAGTTCCTCGGAGCTACAATCACAATGGAAAGAGTAAGCAGGCCTAACATTCACTCCTACGAAATGTCCTTGTTTCTGTAAGTAGATCGCGACAAAACTCCTGCCTTAGGGGAATTTGCATTTTGAGTTGAATCACTTCAACTTTGCTTGTTCTCCCTTCATGCATTTTACCACGTCCAAAATACTAAATCTTGTGCTTAGATACACATTTTAGCATTTGTTGCAGAGACTTGAAAAAATCGTTAGTGTAGACAAGGCACAAATCTCGTGGGGGTATTTTTCTAAAATAGAATTCAGTGTCCTATCTCAGTACAGATATGCAAAACATTTGATGGTGCAGATTTCTTTGTGATCGGTCTTTGAATAAAGCCAGAAGCCAGATGTGGTGCTGCACACCGGTAATCCCAGCTCTCTGGGAGACTGAGGCAGGAGGCAAATTCAAGACCAGTCTGGGCAACTGTCCTAGTCACTTCCCTGGGACAAAACACCAGACACTTACAGCTTAAGAGAGTGGAGGTTTATTTTAGCTCATGGCAGAAGAAAATACTCACAGCATGGCAGACGGAAAGCAAAGTGTGCCAAGGGAGGAGCCGGGGAAAGAGATTGAACCTATCCAGGTCATGTCCCCATGACCTAACCCTCTGATCAGACTCTTCCTCCTCACAGCAAGTCATCTATAATTCCCATAATCCAATCACCTTTCAAAACCCCTATCTATGAGCACACAAGACTCTTGGGGGACATCTAGGTATAAACCATAATAGCAACTTGGTGACTCTGTGAAAATTCCTCTCAAAATAGAAAAACAGCTGGGACATAGCTCAGTGCAAAAGCCTTAGCTTCAATCCCCAGTACAGAAAGAAAGAAGGAAAGGAGAGAAGAGGGAAAGGAAATGGAAAGGGGAAGGAGAAGGGAAGGGAGAAAGGAGGTAATGAGGGAAGAGAGGAAAGATGGAAGAAAAGAAGATGGGAAAAAGGAAAGGCAGAAAGGAAGAAAAAGAAAGAAGACAGAATTTTCCTTAAATTCAGAGGACAGATGTAGAAATAAAAGAGACAGTTTAGCAAGTGACTGTGCCAACCAGGTTATATTTAAAACAATACAATCTATCCCTGTTTACCACTTTCCACTCTCAACACAAACCTCAAACAAAAATACTGATTTTTTAAAAACCAGCATAAAATATGACACCAAAAATCATTTGAATTCTTTGTTTCAGCAAAATCTTCACAAAGCTCATGAAATAGTTTACCAGCCTAAAGTTACCTTTGTAAGAACTTTGGGCCAAATAGCTATAATAAAACAATAAGTCAGTATACTTGACTACCTGCCTGGTATAACTAAATGGAACCACTATTAACTTGAAAATAAAGATATTAGAATCCTTCTTATTAAGAAGTATCTAAAATAGAATTCAGTGTCCTATCTCAGTACAGATATGCAAAACATTTGATGGTGCAGATTTCTTTGTGATCGGTCTTTGAATAAAGCCTTATGAAGTGAGAGGACTATGTCGTGCTAGAGAGATGTAGGGAGCTGAAAGCCAGCCACTCCTAGCTCTCGTCCTACCAATGGCTTATATAGAAGAAGACTGGCTTATATTAGTCGAGGACAGTTACTCATACCTCCATGACCGTGGAATAAGTACTTCATGTGATTCTCACAACAAGGACATTAAGTGAAAGATTTCAGATTTGGAAACTAACATTCCTTGGGCAATGTATGGAAGTACAGAGTAGGTATTCAATAAATAGCAGACGTAGGGTAAGGAGTGTAGTTCAGTAGCAGAGCATTTGCTTAGCATGCATAAGGCTCTGGGTTTCATCAGCAACATTGAGAATATAATAAATAGGAGCTATTATCTCACTAAATATGCATGCCCTGTATTTTTTTTAAATCGGGATTAATAAATCTCCAGTACTAGCTGATGTGATTTCTGAGTTGCTGTCCTGAAACTCTTTCACACTGGGAAGTAGTACTTCCTCCTGTTAAAATAGATCCCTCATGGGTCCAGGAAGAATGGTATGTGAGATAATAGATAAGATTATAATTTATTCAACAAACATTTATTAGACACATCATAGCTGTTCATCTGTTTCTGTGCTAGGTTTGCCTTGGAAGATGACCAATACTGAAATCTAAGACTTATCTTCAGAAGTACCCGTGCTTAACAGTGAGCTTTAAAACTTTTAACCATCTTGAATTTACAATATAGTATCTTTCCTAAGAGATAGTCATCTTCATTAATAAAATTATCTACAGAGAAAAACAGTTGTGTAAAAATTCCATAAAATTCAACAAATTTTGCAATGTGTGGTGACACACACTTGTAATCCCAGTTACTGGGGGAGGCTGAGGCAGAACTGCAAATTCAAGACTAGCGTGGTCAACTTAGCAAGACTCTGTCACAAAATAAAAAAGATTAAAAAGGACTGGGAAATGTAGCTCAAGACTCCTTGGTTTCAATCTCCAGTGTTGGGGAAAGAAGTCATTTTTACTGTCTACCATGACCTACTCTGTGCAGGTCGACATAAAAGTAAATAGTAAATAGCAGAAGTTCTCACTTCTAAAATATTTGAGGAGATATATTTTACCCAGATAACAGTCCACTATACGATTTTCCATTTCAAGTCTCCCAGCAATCATCTGAGTTAGGTTGGTAAATAAAGTACTGTTTTTATCTTTCAGTTTTAAAGCTTGGATTTTAAGCACTCTAAGGTTACACAGCCAGTATGTGGTAGGGACATTCAGGTGTCCCAAGCAGATAATAAGAAAGGTTAATGTGACCAAAATGTAAATGTATTAGTAAAATCAAAGTTACCATTTTTACTCTTTAATTCCAAACTAAGTGGAGTCCATTATTGTTTCTTCTTTCACAAAAGTATAAGATTGAGTCAAATGCAAAACTGGTTATTTCAAATTACAAATGCCATCAAATGGAAATAATTCTGCTCAATTGATCGGATCCTCATGCTACGTTTCTCCACACTTCCACTGATTTGAAGTTTTTTCCTTCTATGATAGTAGACTTCCATTTAACTATACATCTATGCAGAACTTCAGTAACTCAGTGAATTGAAAATAATCTGAAATAAGTAAAACCTTCTTCACTCTTCCATCCTTTCATTCTCAGTGTTATATTTTCCTTCTCAGTCAATACAGCAGAAATGAGGAATGGACACATCTGATCTCTGACTTCAGAAGTGACTGACACAACCACTTTTTCTTGCATATATTTACTTTACATTCAAAGACAACAGTGGATGTATATGAGGAGGGATGAGTGACAGTTGCGTAGCTTACTATTGCCATGTATCAGAGGAAGGAATTACTCCAACATGCAGCAGGACCAGTTTCAGTGAGACAGAGGAAACTTGCTGTTCTGTGGACATTAGAATGACTGAGAAGAGACACTGACTGACAATTTAGGGAAAGACGTAGAAAAGCTTGCCTTTGTAGACAGGTTGGAATAAGATTTATTCACCTGACATCTTAGTAATTCTTTCCCTTACGATTCTATGATTTTTCTCAAATAAGAAACTAAACCATTCAAATGGACACATTTGTGAAGAAACATAAAATGCCATTCAAAAAAGTAAATCAAACTTTAAAAAGCAGAAAGCAGGTTTATAGTAGATTTTCAAAATACAGATCCTCAACTGCCGAGAATGATGTAGCAAAAGACACCATTCTAACTTTTCTTACAATCAATCCTTTGATCCTCTAAGATCTTCAGCCACGGTGAGCCATGAGGCTATCACAGATGTCACACCATAACTCATATTAAATCTTACAAATACCTAGAAAGAAGAAGACCCAAGACTTGAAAGACAAAAGTAAATGGAACTAAAATGTTTACTCAGCTATGGTCCATTTACAACCTATCTTAAGCAAAATTGAGGATTTAGCAGTTTGTCCTACACATCTTTCTTCCTTGGTTAGTGGGTTGTATCTCAAACTTTTAGTATTGAGAGACCTCAAACCTAGTACCTCCTATTCCTTCCTCTCACTGAACCCAGTTCTCAAGCAGAACCAAATGTCAGTCACATATACCACAATTAATATGCTTAGAAAAGTGTCTTAATCATAGTAAATACTGTATGTACTAGCTATTCTTATTATTTTTGTCCCTAGCTATTCTTATGATTTTTATGCAATTTAAGTCTGTGTAATACAGATCCAAAGATTCTGTTCCTTTCAGAAAATTCAAAATATCAGTGAGCAGAAGTGGAGAAATATTTTGGGAGATTCCTGAAACAAGGCAACCACCTACTCAACAGCTTGGCATACTTCTACTAAGTAATGGCTGCATGCTTGGACAGCAATTGCCAAGTTTTCCCTGAATACCAGAGAAAAGTACCCTGACATACTCAGTTGTGAAAGTTTTTACATGGCTCATATGAGCTCAAACATGTATTTGTTGTACTCTAATGTACGTGGTAATTAAATCAAAGTGGAAAACCCTGCCTGTTAGGGAGGAGAACCAAAGCTAATAGATGAAGATTATTCTATTTGATTGGTCAGATTTCTCAGGCTGGGTGAATCCTTACTCCACCACTTTTGTTGATCTGACAGTTTCTTCTGTAGTTATTTAATTCCCTGCACACAAAATGGAAACCTAAATACCACAGTGGTCTCTAGGACAAAAATAGAAAGGAAACTGTAATTGTTTGCAGTAATGGGAGATGAAAGAGAGGGCATGGATGGTTTTAATTGTATAGACTGCTTATTTGTTAGTTGTTTCTTAAATATTTCAACATGGGTTTAGAACAAAAGTACTAAGTCAAAGGGGCATACACTGGTCATACATGCTAAAGAAACTAAATTGCGTTTTTCCATCTACCTGCTTTCCGGCCAGTGAGCGACGCCACGGCCCTGCTGTGTGCCTCTGTGCAGACCAACTTCTCTTGGAACAAACTGCTTGAATGAGGCTTCACCCCGCCCTATATTAGACAACAGGGCAGGGAGTCAGGAGCCGATGAAGAATGACACAGTACAAATCGATTGGGAACCCACCATCACTAGTCTTGGAATACTATTTTCCCTTCAGTCCTTGTTTCTCTGACAGGGAAAATAGAAGGCCCCTGCCACAACAAAGAAATTGAGTTTTGTTTTTTTTTTTTCATTTTCCAATTTACTGTTCTTCCCCTGCGTGAGCTCATTGAGCTCAGAGTCAAAATGAAGGTCTAAAATAAAGAGGCCTGCAAGAGAAGCTCATGTAATCCCACTCCTTAAATATCACTTGGACATCTGAGATATTGTTTAGATTGTGGACTCTTACTTTGACATGCCAGCATAGGTAGATGGACAGGCAGGCACATCAGATGTCACTGCTTGGCAGCTGATAAAAGTCAGTGGAGCTATAATACTAAGCACAGAGCCACTAGATTAGTCTGAGGGAAGGAGATGCCGCTTCCTTCCCTTCAGTAGTGGGTTTTACACCCAGCTGGCACCCTCTGAAACTACGGGTAAGTCCCTCTATTGCTGCTTATGGTTTTGGGTTTTGCTTTTGTACACTCCGAGGGGTGCGTACAAAGGTAATATTCAGATGAAACATTTGAAAGCCACATGTTCTAATAAGTTATCAAAAATTTGAAGAGAAAATGATCCATGCATTCCATGGAAATTATACAGTAGACAGCAGGAAAGATAACTGTGTGTCATTACTTTTAAAGCATCACTTTTCCTTGAACATCAACACAATCTGACTGTAAATTATGATGGTGTCCTATGGTCTCCAAGTATTTGCTATCAATCTTTCTGTGCAAGTATGCTACATTAGAGATATTTTAATAGTTAATGATTTTTAAAAATAGCATTTTAAACTAGAAGACTGAATAGAACATTATTTATGCAATCATTGAAATTTACTAGCATTATTTGAATTGAAAGAATACTATCCTGTAACAGAATCTATCATAGAATTGAATTGTTGAACAATAGCTACAAATACGAAGAAAAATCTTTTGGAGTTATTTATATAAATAGCTTCATGAAATGTCATTGTGACATTGATAAAATGAAACTTTCCAAGGAGCATATTTTTAATTGAGCTTCAAAATACCAGAAATTATTAACTATATAGGCCAATACTAAAAATAAAACAGTTGACATTTAGAAAGTATATATAAAGAAAAATTTGAAACTCTTGTTGGAAAATATTTACAGGTTATTTCTCAATTTATTCCATGCTTTTTGAAAAAGGTCTGAATAATTTGCCTGTTCCAAATAGTAGATAGGAACCAATTCCTAGATTCAGTTCTGTAATGGAATAAACAAGCCAATCCCTACAAAACTGCTTGCCTTTAAATTGAGCCTTTTTATTTGAGGAGATTTAATTAAAGTTCTCCTTATAGATGTTTCTCTCCAACAAGTTAAAGACCTATTAGAGTTCATTTTCAAAATTCACTCTGATTGAACATATTTATGTTCATAAACTTGAAACTTCAGATTATATAACTTTTGAAGTTCTTTTTTAATAGGACATTCCTCTTGTCTGCTTAGCTGTATTTTTGTTCTTTCCTGCAACTGCTAGAAAAAATGTTACATACAATCATAAAATGAAGTTATCTAGTCTGGAAAAGTTTCATCAACAATATTTTCATCCACATAGTAACTCAAATAATTATAAGACTTTTTTTCAATGATGATAAACAATTTGAATAATTATTCAATTAAAAGTTTGATTTATTACTGTCTCAGTATTTGTGTATTCTATGTGAAACAAAGTAAATGTATTTTGAACTAAATTATCTGACATCATGAATAAAAATAGACTCAGTGATACGATAATTTATAGGGCTAGTCTTAGTTTACGTCTGTCTATAATCCAGCTCAGATTTACTATGCTAATGGAAAAAGCAATAAAATATTAATCGTTCAAGGTTGATTTTAACAAGAAATGAAAAGGGAAAATGGGGATGTACTGTGTGACAGCACGAGGTGCCCTGCAGAGCCCAGTAAGAGAAATGGCATCCACCTTCAGATGGTAACATGCTAGCTTCATAGGTTCCTCACTTGTATCTATATTTCCTGTTTATCATTTGAAAAAACTCAATTTCAAAACTAGTTTAAAACACATACCAAATAATAAAAAGGAAAGCTAAGTAAGGAAACATTAAGAACAGTAGCTGGAAAGTATAATCTAAAAATAAGTTTACAATTATAAATGTTTTCAGAAAGCAATCTGTTACATATATAATTATAATTATTTATATTAATTATTATATTAATATTTATTATAATCAAGTTTGTTACTATGGTCAATGTGGAATCAAAAGGAAGGAGAAGAAAGCAGTGAACTATAAGATTGAAAAATCCACTCACATTTGAGAACAGTGAATTTCAGATATTCACTGTACTTTGTGAAATTGAGAAAGGGTGGAAAAAATATGGACATCAAAGTAATATTGTTCCCAAAAGAAGCACATTGTTTCCCTTGATTTATCAAAATGTTCATCAGAGATCATCAGGATATGAATTAAACAGTGCCTCCGAAGGGCAATTAGTTCATTTTGATGAGCGATGGGAGGAAGTCATTCTACATGAAGGCTGATGTTATGTATTTAATTGCTATTATTTTTAAATCATGAAATCTCTGTAGTTAATGAATCTGCAGTGTCTGGATATAAGCTAATGTAAGTCCATGAAATTATCATACTGAGCTTCATCAAAGAATTTTTTCTTTTTTTGGTACTGGGGCTTAAACTGACAACCTTGCACTGGCCAGGCAGGTGCTGTGCTGCTGAGCTATATCCCTAGCCCCCATCAAAGAATTTCTTTTCAAAAATAACCTTCTGGAAAACTCAGTTTTGCGGTGTCTACCTTTTGGAGCCCCTTGTTATGCCTTCACCCAGGGGGAAGCAAACACTAAGGAACACTTTTTACTCATTCTCAGGGGAAAAGTCATTCATGTAAAGACAGATAGCAGAAGTCTGGAAGCCAGGAGGCAACCTTAAAGGCATATGATCTTTAAAATTTAAAAAAAAAAAACAACCCTTTTTCTTATTTTTGATACCAGGAATCAAACTCAGAACCTTGTGTTTGCCAGGCAGGCACTGTGCTGCTAAGCTATATCATGGCCCCACATTTTAAAAGTCAGATAAATCACATTGTGTAACAAAAACTGTTGCTTAATTATTTCTCCTTTTGAAGGAACAATATTCTTCAAGAGGAGCCCACTCCACTCAAACCAGGAGCACAGCGTTCTCGGGATCTCAGCAAAGAGGGACAGACCAAGCTTACTTCTGATTTCTTGCAACCTTCTGCAATCCCAGGCTTGCCGCTCCCTATTTGGGAGCCTGCTCTTCCAGAAACAAATCATTATAGAGATAACTTGCTTTCATCTTCCACACACCAGCTAAGCATGTTTAACTACGAACGTCCAAAACACTTCATCCAGTCCCAGAATCCATGTGGCTCCAGACTGCAGCCTCCTGGACCGGAAACCTCCAGCCTCTCCAGCCAGACCAAACAGTCTTCCATTACTATCCAGCCCCGCCAGTGCACAGAGCAAAGGTTTTCTGCCTCCTCGACAGTGAGCTCCCACATCACCATGTCCTCCTCTGCTTTCCCTGCTTCCCAGCAGCCTGCAGGCTCCAACCCAGGCCAAAGGGTCACAGCCACCTACACCCAGTCACCGGCCAGCTTCCTTAGCTCCATACTACCGTCACACCCTGATTACAGTAGCAGTAAAACCTCTTCCGCTGTGAACTCCAAGTAAGTGATTTTTTTTTTTTCACTGCATCTACAATGAGCTTGTATCTGAGGCGTTTTGAGGGTGTGCTGTGGTTCATTCTGTTCTCTAAAACAGCAGTCTCCAGAATCCGCAGTTGCATTCTGTAATCCTCCTAGAACATGTTGTACCAGAGTACTGGCAGTGAGAGGCCAGGCTGACCCATTCTCCAGTGTCCAGGCTGCGCTGAACTCAAACGACCCCATACAGTCTCTTACCTATTATTTTCCACCTAAAAAACAAAAAAGGAAGGTTCTATCATGCAAACAGTGAACTTTTTGTTTAGGTCTAAATTCCTCTTGCTGTAAATTTAACTCCTCCGATCTGGGCTCAGCTGAGATGAAGAACACCTGTCTGTTCTTCTACAGATAGAATTCCCTCTCACATAAGCAAAGGCTATTAAGTTTCTTCTCAGTCTTAGTCTTTCCTTTCTATCCATTTTCCTCTCTAACCCTGAATATCTACTTTGCTAAAGGAATTTAAAATTAACTTTAAAAAAAATCTAGGATTCAAACACCCACATGTGTGAACTTTCCTTACCATGGTGAAGAGAAAGGTTTGAATAGATGAAGGCTTATGACCTTAAGGTTTCCTTTGGCAATTAAAACCATAAGTTGTTCAAATTGCTAGGGTGATTGAAAATCCCGGGAAGAATACCTGCAGCCTTATGCAAGCATGAACTATTTTCACAACCCAAAGACCATCATAAGAAAACCTGATATGAAGAAGGACATAGTGCTTGTGCTTTTTTGAAACATGAACTGAATACTTTGTGCTTATGCAAACGTAGGGCTATCAGTTTTCCTGTGTCTTGGCTGGCTAGAAAATCAGAGAACTGAATCAGAGACAGCTTAAAGCTGGCTGTTGGGATATGTCTTTCTGCGGCTTTCTGACACACTGGCTGAAACTTGCTAATTTTTCTCAGTCTTCTCTAGAGACTAATTTTCCTAGAAATTCTATTATTGGCGATAACTCTGAAAAACATACTTGAACTGGCTATTGCCATTCAATTTGCAAAGAGACCCTTTCCCTATTTTTAAAAATAAAAATTGCAAAAGCCAAAGACATTTGTTAGAATCTTATAGAAATCAAGTTGAACCATCTGAAATGGCTGATGGTCAATTGTTTTTGACTTACAAAAATGACATTCTCATCAGCTTGACCTCATATTTTCAAAGGATGACTTCAAGAATAAGAGCCTTCTCTTCCTTCCTTCCTTCCCAAATTCCCATCATACCCATATCATACACGGTAGGTCTTTCTTGGTTACATTTACTCAGATCATTTTTCATGTAGCATTCTGTTTTTTCCAAATTTCCTATGTGAGCATTTAACAATTTAACATAATCTTTTCTGACTATCGTTGGGTTTTTTGATCTTTTATGACAGGCTCTCACCATGCAGTTCAGGCTGTCTTTAAACTTGCTAGTAGCCCAGTCTGGTCTTGAACTTGAAGCAATCCTCCTGCTTCAGCCTCCCAAGAGCTGGGACTACAGGTGTGGCTATAATATATTTCTTAGTATGATCTTTCCATCCTATGCCAAATTCTTGCACAGAAAAGAAAGCTATTGAACAGATTTTCACTTAGCTTCAACCATGTACCTAGTGCTGTGCACAGACTTCAGGGAGGAAGAAAATGAAAAATAAGCAGTATAAGAAAGAAAACCTCAGAGATCCTCAAATCAGACATCAAAGATCCAGCTTTAGCTGTTCCATTTTCAGCAACACAGATAACTCTTTTAATCTTCCCCTGGCCACTTGATACCCATTCTGTGTCCAGCTGCACAAGGTGGAAAGCCCTGGCCCTTTGAACAGCTGTGCACAACTCCCTCATTGTTATGATGAATTCAGGTTTGCCATGGCTTCTAAAATAGTCCCTTGACTTCTGACCTAAAGAAGTTTGAAAGCTATTAAGCGTTTCATTGGGAGGAAGACCTTAAGCAAATGTTTTATTCAGTTGTTCAAATTACACACTGGAAATTGACGGCAACACTTTAATTTTCATTGTTTTCTCCAAAAAGCCTGCTATGTAACATTTAATGAGTACTTTATCTGCTTGGTAATTCAGTGTCCTGACCTATCACAAAATTAGCAATCGAGGTAACCAATAATAGAAAAAAGACCCGTAAGTCAGTATACAAGTATAACATTAGTTTATAAATAGCATTAGATATTAAGTGCCAACACTTATATCATATTTACCTGGAATAATGGAAAGATTCATAGAATAAAGTGACTGAGATTTACATGTACATCAGTCCTTTTTAGGTTTGTTTTTCATAACCCTTCAGAATTTCTAAGATTTATCAGGACAATCTGAAAATTGAATTGTCTAACTCATTTCAACAAATATGTGATTTGTATAAAGATGGTAAGCTGGCACTGGAAAGCACAGGGGAATGAGTGGGCATGGTGACACAAGCCTATAATACCAGCACTAGGGAGGCTGAGGTAGAGGAGGTCCTTGAGTTCAAGGCCAGTCTGAGATAAAAGCGAACTCAAGGCAAGACAGAACTACAAAATGAGACCCTGACTCAAAATAATAATACTACTAATAATAAAACAAGGCAAAAAACACAGTAAACTATTAAAATTTCATACCACTCGAAGAATATGAGATTTATAAGACCAAAGGAATTTTCCACTTTTGTCCAGGAATTCAATCTTGAGGAGTAAAAGAAACTATTTCAACACTTGCTTTGGCTATTTACTTAGCTGAACAAGTGAGATATTGGTTAAGGATTAATATAGACAACTGTGAAAATGTGAAGACTTGAAATGTAACATGGGGAAATGTGTGCCATCAACTTTCAATGAAAACATTTTGCGTGCAATGAAACATGTTCATTTTCTGAACTGATGGTGTCTTCTATACCCATGGTTTGCATTACTGGATATAAAATGATACAATGATCAATAATATGACACTTTTTTTTTCAGTATGCTTATACTCTAATGATTACTAACAAAGTCCCCAAAGCCAGCCAGAGTGGAAACTCTGGGTCCACTCAGAAGATATACAAATCCACTTGGCTCATAAGTCCTTTTCACGACCCTTGAGAAGGTTTGGACAGGAACATGTCAGAGAACAGACCAAGGTTGCCTTATCTAGATAAGTAGTCAATGTTTGTTACGGTGATGGTTCATTCTCCCATATTAAATAGTTTGGTGTAAGCTGGCTGGATCTCGGTAGTGATCACAATAACTAAACTAGTTAAAAATGAATGAAACCCAGATGGCTGTGGTGGCACATGCCTGTAATTCCAGCCCACAGGAGGCTAAGGTAGGAGAACAGACACGAATTTGAAGCCAGCCTGGACCACATAGAGAGCTCAAGACCAGCCTAGACTACACAGCAAGACTTTATCTCAAAAAATTTTTTAATTAAAAAAAACTGAAAAAGCACTATGCAAAGTTTGAACAACCTAACAGAGCTAAAAATGCAGGATTTACTAAACTGTGCCCCCTTACCTCTATTAGAAACAGTGGGAGAACGTTTGAGAGAGGTAAGGACAGGTTAGAAGTAAATTTAAGAGCAGAATTTTAAGTAAGTACTTAACCCAAACTCTTCAACTACTGCTCAAGTGTGTATTTTTTTCTAACTCATTTTTTCAGCTGCATTTTTTCCTCCACCTTGCCTAGACATCCCTTTTTTTTTTCACTGAAAGTCACTTCACTAATGATGAAAAAACTGTTGCTACTTTAAAAGTTATTTGTTATATAGCATAATGCTTGTGTTTTTCTGGACAATAAAATTAATACAAACTGGAAATTAATAGAAAAGAGAAAGCAAACTGTAGATTACACTCAGAGCAATAAGGATTCACTAAATACCAGTGGTGTACTGGAAGATGTCCAACAATCATCTCTAGTGAGAAGGGCCAGGACGTGTCTCCCATTTCCGCAGTATAAATACTTCTACCACCACCAATTTCAAACTGTGATGGGTATCCAAGAAGAAATGCTAAAAATCAGCTCTCTTGAGCCCAAACAAGTCACTTCCAACATACCATTGTTAAATATCCACCCATCAGTCAAACCTAAGAAATTCAGCTGGAAGACCAGAACCCACAAGCCACCATTAACCAGACTCTACTCTCATGTTCTTTAGAGAAGATCGTCAAGAAAGGGTGTCATCCTTATGCCTAAATTCTTCCTTCTCCCACTATGGGAATAATCCTTCTCAACTATTTTTCGGGCAATTGGTATTTTTAATAAAACTCTGAAGAGGTAAATTCTACCTATTTAAAGATGACTTACAAAATGGGATAACTTCTATTTTATAAAAATTTAAAATATTTTTTTTTTCCTTTTAAAGCTACCAACAACCCTCAGTTGGCCAACCTGTAAATGCTAAGCCATCCCAAACTGCAAATGCTAAGCCTGCACCAAGGACTCCTGACCATGAAATACAAGGATCAAAAGAAGCTTTGATTCAGGATTTGGAGAGAAAACTGAAATGCAAGGAAGCCATTCTTCATAATGGAAATCAAGTGGGCAAGAGATCTCTTTTGTACAAAAGGCCAATTAAACTATAAAAATCTAATTTCAATAGGAAAGTTCTTTCTGTCATGCAGGTTTATTTTCACATAGTGAGCAAGGAATAAAATTATCTAAAAATAAGGAATATTTCATATTACTCTGTATAAAGTCAAGTATTGATTTTCCATAGTAAAAGAATAAAACTAATGAAAAATCAATCTGCTTCAATGAAAATATGTTTCAAGTATTGCTGTTATAAAATGTCTGATAGCCAAATAACTAATAATAAGTACTATCAAGATTTTCATTGGTGTATAATAATAATGAGCAAATAAGTATAGCTATAGTTCTTATGTATTTCTTACTATATACATGTTATCACCCACTTATCTTTGCAAAGGTACTATTTCCCTTTAATCCATATACATTTAGCATATAAGTTGTACATCTCTTTATCCGAGGTGACTACAAATCATCAGTATTCATTTAATAAAACCATTTTTGAACATGAGGGTAGTGAATACTATGTTCGAAAACAGAGATTAGGCTATGCAGAACAACAAGGAAGGGAAAGAATCTCACCTGACTTCAGAGAACCTTATTTAAGGGTGATTGTGGTCGACTTTGTGGTCGAGCAAAAAGAAACCTAACTGGAATCTTGACTAGAGATGAGAAAATTTGCATGAAGTGAAATGCTTTGAATTGAAGGAAAGACTTTTTCAAAAAACGTAGAATCTATCTATGATTCAATAGATACAACTACACTTCTTTGAAGTGCCTACTTAGAGTGTTAGTTCTAATGAGGTAAATCTGTCCAAACACCTTAGAGTGAATTTCACCACTATCTTCTGCTGACTTTCTTTACAGCGGCTGACATACGAGGAGAAGATGGCTCGCAGATTGCTCGGACCTCAGAATGCAGCTGCTGTGTTTCAGTCTCAGAACAGTGATGCACAAGATTCACCACAGGTAAATTAAAACACTCTTTCTCTAAATGGGACTTTTTTTTTTAAAAGAGATGGTATCTTGCTATGTTGCCTAGGTTGGCCTCAAAGTCCCATGTTCTAGCGATCCTTTTGCAGCGGCTCTCTTGAGTAACTGAGACAAGAGGTGTGTATGGGTACTACCATTGTACCAGCTTAGAGCACTTTTATTCTGTGCAATTTTAAAAGGTTTGCTTTATGTTTATAAATAGCATTGAAAAAATCAATCACTATATGTAAATAAGACACATCTGTGTGTGTTAAAATTTTTTCCCCCAGTACTGGAGGTCAAACTCATGACTTCACACTTGCCAGGCAGGCACTTGTGCCACTGAGCTAAATCCCTGGCCCAGGTATATTAAATTTTACATCATGTTCTGTAGTTCCAGTATCTGAATTTGAAACATCACAGTCAAAACATTAAGAGATGAATAGAATTACTTTCTGTCTGCACACTTAGGAATCATTAGACCCAGGACTCTTTTTATAATGTCTACATGGGTAGAGAATTTGAGTTGTGGATCTTTAACAGAATAGATGTTAACAGTCTAAATCCAAATAATCATGAACTTTTCTTATAAGTTGTTAATCATCCAATGTTATTTTAAAATATAATTGTAATAGTAATGAATATCTAATTCCATTTATCATGTTTTTATATTCAAAAATGTTATTTTATTTTAAAAACACAAACAAAAACTCTTCTGAGTGATAACTCTAAAATTAACAATACATCGTTTCCAAGAAGGGATTAGCTTTATGGAAAGTGTAAAGTGAGTAGCCCCAAGCTGTCCTGCTAGATTTTAACAGCCAACCTAACCCTCCCTCCCAAAAAAATGTACAGTGGGAGAGGAAACAAGTATTACCGCTCTTTTTGGTCTTCCTTCTGTCATTCCCACTCATTCCTTCCCCAAAAGTTCACAAGGAATCAGACTGAAACAAGGAACTGGAAAATTCTAAGCTTCCGAGAATAGAAAAGTGAAAATAAGATTTTTGTTTCTGTAAATGCAACTAGACTCAGCAAAAAGGATGGAGTGGGGCCACAAGCTCATGTCTGAAGGTGATAATAACAGGGAAAAAGCAGCAGAAACATCATTATGATATCAGAAAAGATAAATCTTATTTTTTATACTTCAACTGACATACATAAATAATACAAAGTGTCATCAAATTATAGTGTGACTGAAATATCTCATTTCTGAATATAATATATTCAAACCAAAAGTTAAAACTTAACTTGGATATTTTGAATTCAATTGGATTATTTATATTTTATGCCAAAATATTAGTTGATTTGATGGATTGCTGAATTGACCAGTTGTTTTGACATTTTATAAAGAACATTAAGGCTAGCTAAAATTGTTTTGGGATGTAAGACTTGTTTTAAAAGGAGAGAATATATTAGCTAAAGAGATTTGTCCCAAAATAAATAATTTGTAGTCAGATTGTCTACATTTCTACAAAAGTGTAGTTCAGATATTTGGTCTAGAACTTTATTATCTACTTCTTTTTATCTCTTTTTTACCAAGAATAATGAAATAGTCACTAACCATTTAATCAGCCAATTAACATGCTTAATTTTATTTTCAAATAGAAGTGATTTTCTGGGGCACAAATACAAATCTTAAAAGATGTTTGCTTAAATATATCCTTTTAAGCAGGAGGAAATTAGTGATATTTTTCAAAGATTTTTTTTATAGTTCTACATATATTTCTAATGGTGTCCAACAGAATTTTGTGCCATGAGCTAAAAAGAGAAGTATTTTCCAGTCCAATATGTGTTTACTGCTATTGGTGCCACTGGTAGGCCTAACACCCTGTATCTGCTGCCAGCACAAATGACTTCATGCCTATTCCTGTTTTACTAAAGGACAATCTGTACTATGTGCTCCCCTTTCAAATAACCGAGGGAACACATCATCCTTTGTTATAAAACAGTTGTTTGAAAAACGAACATCACCAATTTTGAGTTTAACTAATGTTCATCAATAATACCTGCTGAATAGTCCTATTAATTCTGAGGATTTCTTGCTACAGACATGGTTATTAGACTTAAAAGCTGAATATATAAAATTGATATAAAATTGATTATGTCTCTACAAATACAGCCAAACAGAAATGTTCCTTTCAACTATAACTGCTTAATCTTGCTACATGTTAAGCTACTAGTGGGATGTTAACTTTCTCACTTTGTTTTAATTTCAAGCAGCACAACTCAGAACATGCACGATTACAAGTTCCCACAGCACATGTAAGGTAAACATTTCTTTTTAATTTTTAAAGAAATATTTGTTTTGCTGCCTAAAATATTTTCACCTTAAAAAGTGATGTTTATAAGTTTTCAAGCTTACTACATACCTTTTTAAAAACAGAGGGTAATTTCCATAATGTTGAAGATGATGACCAAAACTTCTATATTAATATAGGAAGTTTTTGGTCAAGTAAGAGAAAACCATGTTTCCATGGTAAACACCATTGTAACGGGCAATTCAATTCAATGGGAAATTCAATTCTCATTTTACAATCTTTGTAGGTAATAAGAATAATCCATGGGGTACTCATAGATCAGTTTCTTCATCAACTCATAGCATTGCAAAAAACAAAGTTATAAAATTTTATCCTGTGTTTCTAAATTGCTATCTAATAATCTTCAAATATTATTTGAAGTATTTGTGTATTTAGCACAGCTAAATACAGCCCAAGGGTCCACCTGCATTGTAATTACATATCAGGTAAAGCAGCAGCAATTAGGCTTTTTTTTTTTTTTTTTTTTGGTACGGGGGATCGAACTCATGACCTCGTGCTTGCCAGGCAGGCGCTTAAGCCACTGAGCTAAATCCTCGGCCCGATATTAGGCTTTTAAACTTGATGACCAACCTGTATTTCTTTGCAAAACAGAAATGGCAACATTTATGCACAATTATCATTAAAATATCTTTGTAGAAGTAGATCATCCTCGAGAGGAGATGTGAATGATCAGGACGCAATCCAGGAGAAATTTTACCCACCACGTTTCATTCAAGTGCCAGAAAGCATGTCAATTGAAGAAGGAAGATTCTGCAGAATGGATTTCAAAGTAAGAGAAAGTGCATCATTCAGTTACTAAGTTTTAAAAATGTCCTCTTCCTACTTCATAACTTGCCACATGGCTTGAAAAGTAGCACATACAATGGATAAGAACCAAATTGGGAGTCAAGCTGACCTGGGTTTGCATCTTGGCTCTGCCACTTTCCAACTGTGTACACTTCGACAAGTCATTTAATCCCTCTGCCTTTTCATCTCCTCATCTGCAAAAACACTTACTTAATACAGTTATGAGGATTCACTCAGTAACAGGCGTATCTAACAGTCTAAGTGAAGATATCTTAATAATGGGATTTCTAACTACAGTCCACCTCTAATTCTCCTCCATTAGCAAATTTAAGCCACCTTAAAAGAGTTCTTCAGGTCACAACAACACATTGGAAGAGACTGTTTTTTTTTTTTTTTTTTTGGTACCGGGGATCAAACTCACGACCTTGCGCTTGCCAGGTAGGCACTTAAGCCACTGAGCTAAATCCCCAGCCCCTGTTTTGTTTGTTTATCTGTTTTGTTTCTTTGATGGAGGGGTTTCGGAAGTATTTTTTTCATTTTGTTGGTGCGTATTAGTTATCCACAATGCGGGGTCTCATTTTGGCATGGTTACACATGTATATAACATACTCTGATTATTTTTACCCCCACTGTCCCTCTTCTACTTCCCGCCTCCATCCCAATCCTTCTTCATGGATTGCATTTCATTATCCTCACTTTGGAGTGCATTTCATTATCCTCACTTTGGAGAACATTTTCTTATAAAATCTTTTTCAAGATTCCTTATCAGGCTGGGATATAGGTTAGTGGAGCAGCACTTGCCTGGGAAGAGCAAGATCCTGAGTTTGATTTCCAGTACAAAGAAAAAGAAAAAAAAAGAGATTCCTTACCAATGAAAATTGATATTAAGGTTTATATAAAAGCATTTAACAAACCGCCAATCATATGGCACACTATAGCCCAAGAACATAGCCAGAAAACCCACGTAATTTCCATGGTCCTTGTGTAGATCAATGGAACATGAAGCAATATTCCAAATATGGTAATTTAAAACTATTTTACTGGGCAGGTGAAAGAGATGAAGTTGGGGATAGTCTTAAAATAACATATGGTATTAATTTTGAGGGTTTTAATTCTACTATTTTGTTTTAAAAATTATAAATACCTGTCTGAGCTCTTGCTGGCCATTTGCAATCAGAGCCAGGCACTAAAATTGTGAAAATTCATAAATGGATAGATGACTTCCAGCGGTGCTATGCTTTAAAATTTTGTCACGTCATGAAAAACTGTTCAGCACCTTTAGCCTTTACAGAAATTCAGATTAAAGCATCACCAAGTTTCCATTTCACTCCTATAAGAGTAGTATCATCAAGGACTCAAAGGAAAAAAAAAATCAAATGCTGGTGAGATTGGAGAGAAAAAGAAACTCTTCTACATTATTGCTTTTGTTGGGGATGTAAACTAGTACATCCACTACAGAAATCAGTGTGAAGCCTCCTCAAGCAATTAAAAATAGAAATGCCTTTGGACCCAGCTATACTTCTGAAAATCTTCTCACAAGAATTAAATTCATCATATATAGTGATATTTGCATACTCATGCATATAGCAACACAATTCAGAATTGCTAAATTATTTAAGTGGCCTGTATCCTCATCAACAGATGAGTGGATAAAGCAAATGTGCTCTATATAAACAATGGAGTACTACTCAGCTATAAAGAAGGATAAATTTGAACCATTTGGTGTTTTTATTTTGGATTTTGGAGACAAGCCCTCGTCATATAGTCCAAGAACTTACTATGCAGCCCAAGCTGGCCTCAAACTTGCAGTAATCTTCTTGCCTTGGCCTCCCAAGTGCTAGGAGATGTGCATCACCACATCTGGCAAATTTCAACCATTTGAAGGAAAATAGATGCATTTTGAGACAATAATGCTAAGTGAATTAAGTCACACACAGAAAGTTAAATATCGAATGGTTTCTCTTATACAAAAAGCCCTAGATTTAAATAACTTAAAGAACAAAATAAAAGGAGACACTAGGAAACAGGGAAATAGACTTTGTGGAGATGAGAAGGGGATTTTGGAAAGGGGAGAAAATGGAAGTAAAAAAGATCAAGATGAAGATCCCTCCAAAATGTTTAATTATTATGTGTTGCAAATATATATTAATAAAAAAATTTTAAAAACCAAAACAATTAAGGAGAGTGATGGCTGATGGTGTTGATGTTCTGTACAAAATTCAAGAGTATATTTTCAAGGTTGCCGGGTATATATTTTATATTTTATTGTAAGATGCCAGGGATTTAGCTCAGTGGCTTAAGCGCCTGCCTGGCAAGCGCAAGGTCGTGAGTTCGATCCCCGGTACCAAAAAAAAAAAAAAAAAAAAAAAGATTCTTATATTTTATTGTAAGATACAGCAACAGATTTTGACATGGATCATAAACTCTTCATCTTCTTTAAGAGCTTCATATTTGAGACACGTTAAAATAAAATACTCATGTCTTATTCAGCTTTCCGTCATAGCATTTTAAAGATCATCTCGTTCCTAGTATCCTATTGGATGAGAAAAATACCAAAATACTAAAAATAAAATGCCATCATGCTCTGCGTCCCTGTGTCTAGGTAAGTGGACTGCCAGCCCCTGACGTGTCCTGGTATCTAGATGGAAGGCCAGTGCAGTCCGACGAGTTGCACAAGATGATAGTGTCTGAGAAGGGCTTCCACTCACTCATCTTCGAAGTGGTCAGAGCCTCAGACGCAGGGGCTTACGTGTGTGTGGCCAAGAACAGAGCGGGAGAGGCCACCTTCACTGTGCAGCTGGACGTCCTTGGTAAGCCTCCAAAGACACTCAAAATCCACCCATATTGAAAAAGAAAAAGTATGTTTACAGTGCTCTAAGAGAAGATATTAAAAAAGAAAATCCCAGATGACCCCATGTTTAAAGTTAATAATGTGTAAGTAACCAATTGTGATGCCAATTAAAAAAAATGAATGGCATTAACTTTAATGTGACAACTGATGTTTTTCTGAAAGTGAAATAATCAAGGTTTAATAATAGAAGGATGTAGTCCCATTTGAAGATTCACTTGTCATCAGCTAGGTTGTTTTGGTAACTGAGCACACTGTGTTGTCATTAGTGTTATTATCAATATGTTTGTGTTTTTCATGTCTCTTTACAACAATTGAAAAAGATTTTTTAAGGAAGAATCAGTGAAACTATAATGAAAGATTTACAACAAAAGATTTTCTAGAATGGAAATAAAGAAACTGTACAATTTTAGACCAAATGAGGTAGTATAAGCTTTGCTACATATATTTTTGGTTTTCAAAGTAAAATAGTTTAGTCCAGTCAATCCTCTGGTGTCTAGTTTAAGTAATCAACCTGAATCATGACTTTTACAACATGGTCATAAACTGTCATAACGCTAAGTGCACAGTTTAAAACTGGAAATGTCAACTTTTAGCTTGTCGCTATGTTCCCTTTACTAGGAAAATCATCTCTAATTATGACAAAAACATTCCTACTGGCTTTAGAAAACAAGAATGAGAAAACATACGCATCAGATTTGGTTTTCATAGGGTAGTCCTTATGAAATTGGTGTCCAAATTTAAGATGCTACAATTTAAACATTTTAAATGTACCACAACTGTTAACAGTATGATTTCATAAGAGATATTTCACTATAATTCACTGCTTATTATGTAAACGCCTGATCAGGCTAAAGAATGATTTTCTTGAGTTTATATTCTACATTGAATCAATGAAAAATCATTAAGATTACATTTTCTACGATATACTAAAGGGCCTCAATCTAAGAAAAAAAAACGAATGAGCTAGGAATAAAACACATACACAGTTCAAGCTTTGGGAAAATTCTATGTATGTCAATAGCTTCAGAAATATTTTAATATTATAGCTCAGAAACTTTGGCTAGCATCTACCCAAACTCCTCATTACTCTAGCAGAAAAGCCAGAGTTATAATATTGTACCATCATTTCCTATGTACATGAAGTAGTTGAAGTCATATCAATTACTGAAATTTTTACATCACTTTTAAGTTTACCAAGTATCTCTTTATTCATTGTTCCACATAATTATTCTGTGTAGTAGGCATAGAAATCCCTTCTACTTTAGAAATTGTTTTTTACAATAGATGTAACTGAGGGTTGAAGAAACTAAAGAAAAATTTTCCAATTTAATGTGGCTTTTGGGACCAATACAATGTGTGTGTGTGTGTGTGTGTGTGTTTGGTGGGGTTTTTTTTCCCCTCATGCTGGGGATTGAACCCACAACCTTGTGTATGCTCAGCAAATGCTCCTATCATTGAGCTACGCCTCCTCAAATGCAGAATTTGAACCCAATTTGTATATTTAGCTTTCCTTCCATCACGCATACTGCCTCCCAGTACATGAGATGACTTAAATTCTTTGAAGGAAATGTGATTATAAGTTCAATGAATCCTTTTACAGCATGACTGTTTTAAAACTCTAGTACAAAGAGCAATGTATATTACAGTATCTTGATTAAAACTTTTAAAAATGCTTACAAATCCTGTTGTTGCTTTTATTTCATTTTGTTTTTATTATTTTAAAGAGAAAAATAAAAATAAAACAGAGTTTCAAAACAGGTTAGCAGGAAAGTTATAATAATCAATACATTGTGTATTGTCATCTTCTTAGTGGTTATTTAGAGTGTAAGATATATGCATGACATTTGTCCAAGCAATACTAGCACAAACCCTTCTTTTCAATGTACTGAGAGAAACTAGCTGTATAACTATCTTAACTGTCTTGTGTATAAATATATTTTTTCTTTTTCCTTCCTTCTTTTCCCCTTTCCCCCATCACAGTTTTTGTATTTTGAACAGTTTCTTCCCAATTCACAATATCTATTGTCTGTTGTTTTTAAAAACTTATAATGTCAGCATACAAATTTTACTGTTTTGTTTTGACTTATTATTTTTATGATATTCTAAATACTTGCATTTTTATTAATATGTAGCAAAAGAACATAAAAGGGCACCAATGTTTATCTTCAAACCACAGAGCAAAAAGGTTTTTGAGGGAGACTCAGTGAAACTAGAATGTCAGATCTCAGCAATACCTCCACCAAAGCTTTTCTGGAAAAGGAATAATGAAATGGTGCGATTCAATACTGACCGAATAAGGTAAGTATTTCCAGACCTATCTATCGTTTATTTGGATGAATCCAATTATACTTTAACATATATTATAAATGACATATAATTATTATATCAGTTTTTGTAGTTTAAAAATATAAACAGAAGTATAATAAAAGTTCATTACATTAGATCCCACTAATCAAAACTTAAGGCAGGAACTATACCTTTTTATCAACAATAAGAAAGATGACTCAAAGGCATAAATGACAAACAAAATTAAGGGAAAGGAGAACTGGGCATGATGTCGTGTAACTTTAATCCCAGTGCTCTGGAGGCTGAGGCAGGAGGATCAAGAGTTGAAATCCATTCTGAGCTACATACCAAGATCCTGTCTCAAAAATAAAACAGTGGGAGAGTGGTTTTGGTGTTTTGGTGCATTGTGCCTGAGGATTGAGCCCAGGCCTTTGTGTAGTCTCAGGTGGATATTTAATTTAAGAAAACCAATAGCAATTTAACAACGACTTAGAAATAGCCTTCGAATTTCAATGGCCGTTTTCTTCTTATTAGTAGAGTAGGTAGATCAGAGATACAATTGAAGCTTTCACCAAAAAAAAAAAAAATTCTAATTCTTGTACTTTCATTTTTTTTTTCTAGCTTGTATCACGATAACGCAGGAAGAGTTACTTTACTGATAAAAGATGTAAACAAGAAAGATGCGGGGTGGTATACTGTGTCTGCAGTTAATGAAGCTGGTGTGACCACATGTAACACAAGATTAGACGTTGCAGGTATGTCACTGTCAGACCAAGTGTTCAGACACATTTAACCAGGAAAATTGAATGAGAAACACAAGTCCCAGCACTGCCTAAAACCCTAGGAATTTTCTCCATCATCAGTTTTTTTCTTTCCCTGAAAATGCAGCCCAGGTAAAAACCATTTGTTGAGAGCAGACCTTCTGAATCGACTTTTACTTGATCTATTTCAGCCCGTCCAAACCAAACCCTTCCAGCTCCTAAGCAGTTGCGGGTTCGACCAACTTTCAGCAAATACTTAGCACTGAACGGGAGAGGTTTGGATGTGAAACAAGCCTTCAACCCCGAAGGAGAGTTTCAGCGTCTGGCAGCTCAGTCTGGACTCTATGAAAGTGAAGAACTTTAACAACTTCAGCAACACTGGAAAACAACAGCGGCACTATGAAGAGTACATTAGATGACATTTTGAAAGTAAATCCAGAGCTGTATTAACAGATTATGGCTTTAATTAGGTAATACAACTAATACACATTTATATTATTTATCCTTTGACCCTTGCACATTCTGTTTACTTCTCTGATTTGCAAAGCCTACAGTTAATATGAGTATATGGATTTATGTTGTAGAAGAGTATCTTAAATTGTGGGATCGTAACATTTAATTCATACACATTTAACAATTGCAAGTTTTGAATTAATAACTCATAAGTACATCTAATGCTTGCAATAAGATTTACTGGTACTGCTTTCTACATACTGTTTTACCTGTTTTCTCTTGTAGGAATACTAACGTGATATAAATTATCTGAGTGTTCCATAGTTTCATGTCAAAAGAGAATAAAATTCAAATAGTTAAAACAGACTGTCTCCTCTTCATAAAAGTCTAGAACATAAAAGTCTAGACCATAAAAGTCTAGAAAATTTCGGGGTTTTATATGTTAAGTAATACTCAACAAAACTTAGGAATAGCCAATCTTATAAAGGGCAACAATATTGTTTTCTAGGAAACTGTGATTTTCTCCACTTAGTAAACTCCCAAAACTGAAAATCTTTCCGTTCCAATGACAATTCCCATCATGACTAAATCTCTCTTGATTTTGTGAATTTTTGTTAACCAAAAAGTTCTCTAAATCTTGAAGATCTATTTGAATGGAGTGGAATGAGACTAAGCTTCTAAATGTCATCTGCCTAATTCTGATATTCAAGGTAAACCTGAGTCAATCTTTACACATTTTTCCTCCCACAATTTCAAATTTAAGTAACCTGCTACATTAGACCATAAAATTCCGTGAGCCTCTGACTATCTTAAACACAAGCCAGCACAGATCCTTTAATTGTCTTTAAACTAAGACAGTGGCCTTTGCTTTTCTCACTGGCCTCTGTACTGGCCACCTGTTACTCAGCCTGTCCTGTTATCACCAGTAGTTTTTGACAGTACTGCATGGCCTAGTTTTACTTTCTATCTGCGCATAAAACAGCATTTATCAACACCACTTTCGGGGAAGTAACAAAAGGGGCTTTATCCGTTATTTTCAAAACAAACTTTCAGGATACCTTTGAACAAAATTCTGTTTTATTTTCCTTTTTGCAGCCAAAACAATTCCTCCTGTCTTTTATCCTGGAGGGCCACATATGGCTCTAGGCTCCCAAGAACTACTGTCTTGGACTCTCGCTCTCTCGCTCTCTCGCTCTCTCGCTCTGTGTGTGTGTGTGTGTGTGTGTGTGTGTGTTACTGGAACTCAAATCCAGGGCTGCTTTAGCCTGAACTACATCTCAAGCTCTTTTAGTGTTTTATTTTGAAACAAAGTCTCATTGTTTAGCCCAGACTGGCCTCCTACTTGAGACCCTCCTACCAGAGCGTCCCGCCCAAGTAGGAGAATGACCTGCTGGTACCCCCGCCCAGGTTTGCCTCCTCTGTTACATAACCAATGCAATTTTTTCATTTTGGTTCTTTTTTTTAATCTTTAATGTTCAGAGCTGAGGGGGAGGGAGTGAGAGCGGAAGCTGTTTCTAGCAGTAACACTTGATTAACAATAACCAGTTTCTGCAAGTACCAGCTACAAGAGGGGTCATGGCGAGGCCTCTGCTTTGGCATTCAGCAGACTTTGTTCCAATGCTGGGTAAACGATTTAGTCTCTAAGAGCCTGAGTTTCTTCAGGCCTTCAATCAACATAAAAATGCTTCGTTTTAGGGTTGTAGATGTGGAGATAAGTATTAAAAGGTGATACGTATTAAAAAGTATTCAAGAAAGAAAAGCTTATTAATTACCACGATTTTTCAAGCAGAGTTGGTTTCAAAA
>PVJX010023655.1:0-28997 GCA_004027295.1 Dolichotis patagonum | reverse complement strand
CTTCATAAAGAAAAGAATTTTGAAGGCCTTACCCCTTGGTAATTTTACAAGTGATTCTGCTGAGTCTTTGCCATTGTAGTCATGTTAAGATGCGATTATTATTGTTGGCCCTGATCATTACCATTGTCCTTCTAAAGGGGCAAATTTGCAAACATGGAGATGCACAGTGCTATGTTTTATATTTATATCCCATCAAAGCCTCACTCATGGGGGAAGTGGCGATGGAGGGTTTAGTAGGTGATTGGGTCTTGAGGACAGGATAGTTAAATGTGATGCTGGCAGATAATGTCTGGTACAAGTGGGCTATGGAAGTGTAGCCTGAAGGTCTCTCTCCCACCCTTGATTGTTCTCCCTGTGCTTCTTGTTGCCATGACAGGAGCAGCCCTAATCTGCCATCCCCTGCTGTCATACTGCTCTCTCAAAGTCATCCAACTACAGGCTGTTAGCTCTAAACTAAACTAAAATACGTCTTTCCTTCTTTAGTGTGTAGGTGTTGGGTATTGGGGCCCAGTTATGAGAGAAGTAGGATATGCACACAGAAAAAAAATGCCATATTTCCAGGAAATCACCAGAAGCTAGGTGGAAGCTCTCTTTCACTTTTACACATTTCCTTTATCTTAGATATCTCACCCTTATAACTTGGAGATAATGACTTTGTGTTGTTTAATCTACTTAATTTTTTTTATTTATTTTGCCATCCATAGCAAACTAGCATACCAGCTGTTTTAGTTACTGTCTTAGTTACTGTTCTCTCATTGCTGAGACAATACCTCGGCATCCAAAATTAGCAGAAAACAGTTTATTTAGCTCATAGTTTGTGGAAGTTTTAGTCCATAGTTTTCTGGGTCCAAGATAAGGTGGCATAGCAGAGAAGCAACCATCCATGGCAGCCAGATGACACCAAAAGCTGCAAGACCAAAAAGTGAGGAGTGTGCAGAACAAAACTGTTTCTGTCCTTTTCATTGTATGAAGACCCCATCCACTTAGGTGTAGCAGTCATGCTCATAATCCCATCATTGGGCCATGAATCAATCGTAAACTCTGCACCAATAGCTGAATGAGGCTTTGGGGTTCAACCAGACACAAATGATAGCACCAATTAATGTGAAATATAAAATACACACACGTACATAAACACACACACACACATGCTCATATTGTATATTTAGAAATAGTTATCTGTAGATGACTTAAACTAATTCCTAATTTTTGTCCAAATAATAAAAGAAATTAAATATAAAATTCTAAATATTAACTGAAACAGTATTGATAATTAAAATAAAATCATTTTATCATTGTTATATCTTAAAACATAAAGTATTGAGAGTACTATAAAATATTGAAAATACAAAATTCAGTAATTTATGGATAAAGCCAATGCCAGCTCAAAACAGTAATCCATAATTTTCATATATACATTTTCATAAAGAACTTATTTTTACAAGGTGATACAAAACTAGGAAAAACAAATCAAATCTTTAATCAATATAGCTAGTAATGTGAAAATAATTATTTTGAAATTTTAAGAATGGAATTCTGCAAATAATTTTCACAGCTGCCAAGCAATGTCGTTTAGAGGAAAGGAGGAAATTAACATTTTTAAGTATGAGGAAGTTGTAGCTGTGTTGAGACAGGCAAGTGCAAAGAAACTCCACAGTGTCTTGGAGTTTGTTAAAAGTAATTACAGATTAAAAATCTAAATCTCACATTTAACATCAAATATTTTTCATCCTGTGAAAACATTGATGAGATGAAAAATTTAAAATTGTCAACCTGTTTTTTTTATAAAGCTCTGCACATTTAAAAGGAGAATGCTGTTCCTAAATGTGACTGTGAAGGCATTGAAGCTTCAAATGTTGAAATAAACTGAAAATGTATGATCTGGCATCTACATTTGATAAATTATTTAAAACAAAGTGATAGATTACAGGTAAGTAGTAAAAACCAGGTAGTGGTATACCTGGAAATAGAAAAAAATTTATGCGTAGATTTGTGTTATAGAAAGGAGTAGTGATAAGAAGATAAATTTCTTAGCTATCTTAAATCTTATCTAAAAGATCTCTTTTCTTTTAACTTATTTATTTATTTATGTATGTAGTCCTGGTAATTGAGCCCAGACCCTTCCTCCTTAGCAGTATATCCAGCCCTTTTTAATTTTCCATTTTGAGATGAGGTCTTCCTAATTGACTAGATTGCTCATGCTGGTCTCAAAACTACAGTCCTTTTGCCTGAACCTTCCAGAGTGCTAATTTTAGAGGAATGCAATGCCAACTCTGGATTAAAAGATAATTTTTTAAACTTCGTATTTCTGTTAATATGCATGCTAAATTTATCTTCTCATTTGGAGCCAAGTGAAATCCAAATATCAATTATGTGTCAATAATTAAGTTTTCTTATGAATGAAATCTAAACCTACGAGATTCATTTGATTTTGACTTCCAACCACAAAATAGTTTTAAAAACTTTTCAGTTTCTGATTTAAACCAAAATAAGTTTATCCAAAAGATATATGAACTTTTACTCAACTGATTCCAACTTAGAAGTGGGAATGTTTTATTTATTTATTTTTAAGAAGTGGGTTTTATACTCTATTATTCAAAGGTAGCAAACCTTTGTTCAGAACTCTCCTCCGTGTGTTATTTCAGGAAAGTCTGCAACAAGTTTAAGAATTGGAAGAAAGGTAAAATGCAATAGATATAACTGTCATCTAATTCTCCATAAGTTATGCAAATGGATTTCTTTTAGGTTGGAGATCAGATACCACCATCCATAGGGCTTACAGAGTCTGTCTGGGTCTGAAAGATGCAAAAAATGACGACTCATTAGAATACTGCTGCCATCAGCACTGAAATAATCTCTCTAGAGTGGTAGAGCAGTTGAATTTTCAATTTCCAGTGCCAGTTTAAAGAAGAGCATAAAAAAGTTCAATGCGGGAATTTATGACTTTTACAGATCAGTGTATTTCTAAAACATAAATATTTGTAGATTTAGTGCTCATCAGTTGCAGGAAAAATGGCTAGAATTGTTGTCCTTTAAAACCTGAGCGCCATAAAAAAAGATACACAGCATTTTATAGCAAATGGCAATTTTCTATGCAAAATTAACCCATGCTTTTCATATAAGCACTTTTCACTCTTTTTGTTATAATGCTCGTCCAGTAACCACAGTGAAACAAGCAAAGCACTCAATGTGGAAGATGACTGGTTGTGCTCTGACTGCTCATGCTCATGACGTGTAGCGCAGTTTGCAGACATCTCGGAGTTTGTAGTGAACCAGCATTAGTGACAGCAACGTAACCGAAAGGCCCCGCTCCGTGACGCCTCTCTTGATTCACGGAATGTACAATTCAGCTTTTTGTGCCCATTTAACTTCAATGTCACCCTGAATTTTTTTCTTTTATTTTTTGATTATTTGCCTTTGAGCCCACTCTCACTTTCTGATAACAAATACTATTTCATATGCTATTTATTAGACATTAATTTAATTTGTCATGCATTGCTGTCTGAATATTGAAATATGCAACTTTATTTTTAGTGAATTAAGTGATATTTAGAATTTCCTTTGGGGATTATATAGTATACAGAATCAATTTTATTGCAAAATCATGTATTTATACAAATACATATGCATACTCACATGCTGTTATTAAAATCAGCATATAATTGTATATGTATCTCATGAATCATAACTCTTATGTAGTTGATAAAATCAAAAAAGGGAAAACTCATGGGAAATCATTCACTGATTTAACTTAAATATTTTTTATACCTTCTAGACTGTAGTCTAATACAGTTACAGAAAACTCAGTATACTTATCTTTGATTATTGTAATATCAATAAAAATTCTAGAAATAATTATAGAAATCCCTGAAAGTATGGATTATTATGCAACAGACCATTAATTATATATAATAATTTATTCAATTCTTATAATGGCATATTATTATTTTATTATATTTAAGGAAGAAACTAAGGCAGAAATTATAATAATATCCTTCTTTATTCAACCCTTCCTCACCCAATTATACTCATTTACGTATATATTGTTTGTTCACAAAATGATTTCAGTGTCTGTTCTGTGCTAAGGTTTACAGTCAGAGTAGGCATTTAAGGTAGTATCATGAAGATGTTCATTCAGAATGTGAAGGAAATGAATGCTTTTTATAAAGGAAAAGAAGGTCCTTGGTATTCTATTCCAGTAAGTAATGTTCAAAGCTTTCTATGTAGGATTTTATATTCAGTTTTTTACATGTATTGTAAAAATCAATGAGTACAAAATTCAGTAAGAACTGTTTAGATCAGATCACATTTACATCTTCTATTTGTGTTTAATTTGCATTTTATAAATGTAGGAACTGATGGGTAAGTAGGAGTTAAAACAAGTATTCTGTAATCAAACTCTCAAAATTGAATCTAGTCAGTTATTTGCTAATGCTGAATCCCGAGTCTCCTTTTTGACATGTTTTAGTGTGAACAACAACAATACTGGGTTTATTATGAGTACTGTATGTAAATTGGTTGCCAACTCCTGGCTTCTAATATGTACTGAGAAAGTGTGTACTTCTTCCTCAACACGAGACAATCTTCTGTATTTCCTGTCTGTGTTACATATAACATCCTCCTTTTAGCTACTCAGAATAAAAAGTGAGCTATTATCAATAATTTTATCTTTCTCATTTGTCCATTAATTAGTCAATATCAAGTTTGACAACTCTACTTTCTATTTCTTTCTTAAATACAGCCTCTGTTTTCATATGGAGTCTGATTTAATATAGGCCCTATCTAATTTTGCTTGGGCAATTTATTCAAACCAACTAATCAATGAGCATTTATTTTATGTGCACTAAAAATGTAATTTCCAGAACTATATGAGAAGAGGATAAATTCAAACTATCATTCCTGCTTGGTTGGGGTTTAAGATAAATTTGAAGAAAGCTTATATAAATGTCTCATATTATAAATAATGCTTTGAAACTATACTTCTGTGTATTGCCATAATACATTTCATAAGGCATATATGATTCTTTGAAAAACAAACCATACAATAATTAACATGGGAGTTTGGAAAATCAGAAATAACCATTGATGAAAACAGTTCAGAAAAGTTTAAATTGAATTAGTATTTTACTTGTAGCAAGCTATTGAAAGTGACCATTGTACTACTAATTGCCGAACCAAACAAAGTAGCATTGCTTGCTCTAGCTAAACTTCAGTCTTTTTTGAAGCTATTTTCCCTTATGCTAGTCAGTAAGAGATTCAGGTCTTTGGCCTCTCTCTTCTTTGTGCCCTATGACTCAGACTTTGAGAGATATGCAGGATCTCTGCAGCCACGAAGCTCAGAGAGTTTGAGAACACAGAACTAAGAGACGCCTTTAGCATTGCTGATTTTTAAGAATCAAATATGAGATTCAGTTAAAACTTTTATTGCATTCAGGACTTTTCCATTACTATCCAGGCATTGCTGGTCATTCTTTCTTACGTATTGCTGCTACACTCTTAATATAGTCTTAGTTTTGTGTTTTTGTAGTACGCAGGAATTTGTCTAGTGGCTCAGTTGACAAAGTTCATAAAAGAGGCAGCATTTTTTGTTTTAATTCAGTACCAAGTAGCATGGTTTAGTCTTCAATTTATAACAAATTTTTACTGAAAAATTTTATTCATCACTCACTGTAATGTTTTCTCTAGATGACAATATAACAACAAGAACTTGTCTTTTAAAACTTAGGTTGATTTTCCATTTTGTGTAAATTGTACAGATGTGTTGGTATTTGTTAGCTATAACTCTGTTTTGAATAATAGCTGTACTGAAGTGGCTTCATCTGATAGTTGTTTTCCATGTACTATAGGCATTTGGATTGATTTTTACAATTCATGGGTTCTTTAAACTTGCCTGAACACAATTCTTTCTTTACACACATCAAAGAACACACACTGTATTTCATTATCTCTATTGATCGTTTTGACTTCTAGTCTTCATGGAAGGGTTCCAATCAGTTTCTTTTCCTGACTTTTAAGTTTTTAGTGTTGCTAGTTCAACTCCCTTGTTCATTTTGCTTTCCAAACCAAAGTACTTCAATTTCTGAAGGTGATTTTGACAAGCGTCGCCAACATGTAAAGTCCATAAAATTTTTGCAATACTTGTTGACCTAACTGCCCATTTTTGAAATCTGGTTTCAAATCTCCTAAACTGTATATGCTTTGAGTAAGTAGAGAAAAAGTAAAAATAAAATTTACCTCAGCAGTTGAATGTATGGAATTTGGCAGTAAAGACGAATTTTATGTATGTTTTTGAATAATTTCTGAGTTACAGAAAAGTTGATAAAATAATTCCTATAAACTAATTACAATGAATATTTTATCAAGTAATATTTTTTGTCATTTTTTGATATACATTTTCTCCAAATCCCTTTGAGAGTATGCTGTAAAAATGATACCATTTCCTCTTAAGTAAGTCAAATTTGTTTCTTAAAATTGGATATGTTTAATGGTCTGGGTAAAAACTTAGCAAAGCTAAAATTTAATATAGGGTAAGGATAAACTCAAGGATATACTTGAGTCATTCATAGGAAAATGAATGCACCTTGAGGCCTTAATATTAAGTGAAGTAAACCACACAAGTTTAAATATCACATGGTTTCTTTTTTTGTAAGAAATGTAGGTTACAAATAAAATAAAGAAAAGAATGGTCAGTAGGAAATAGTGAGATGAACTTTAGCATATGGGAAAGGAACAGAAAAATGGGGGAGAGGGGAAGGAGATTAATAAAAGACTACCAAGTGCTGTATATATGCACCAAGCCTTTCTGAGGAATGTGATCAATGCGCTCTACAGACATGTAAATATATGCATATGAAGGTGTTCCAGAGGTGCAGGGAGGGGACCAGGAAAGGAGGACTAGGTTAAAAAGAAGGAATTGAGAAATGTCACATACATGTTCCAACTCCCCATGATACATGTAATCATAAAATAGTACAAAAATAGACTAATAAAAATTTTAAAAGTATCATGTATCTATGTTCAAAGGAAGAAAAAAAAATAGCTGAAACAAAGGAAATAAGCCAATAAATTTTGTAAGTTAAAAATATTGGGGAAAAAATTCCTCATGGATTCCTCAGGTTTCTGAGCATTTTCAGTCTCTAGAGTAAACGATGTCTGAATATCAAACAAACATAGAAGCTATGGAGAATGTTTCCCTGTAGAGAAATTTGGAGCTATTCTTCTCTGGAGATGTTTAGAGTAGGATAGTATAGTAAGGATGAAATCTTCCCTGCAGGTTTATTTTTCCCCCATAGATATGTGCTCATGTTCTTGACTGATAATCCTAGAGAGCTTTCTCTTTCTCTCCAGAGGCAAAACTGACTATATTCCACATAAACAAGTGGTATTTCTCAAAATAGGGGAAGTGAGTAAATTTGTAGGTACCCTCATGAAAACATCTTGTAATTTCAGGCTTCTGTGGTATAACCCACAGCATATACATATGAAAACCTGAAATCTCATCCCACAGCCCTCTGAGAATTTGAAGTGGAGAATACCTATAAGCTGCTTTTTCAGGTACTATTTTTAATATTTTGTTGTCATTTGCTTTTGATGTGTGTGTGTGTGTGTGTGTTTAACACTGTTTACAGTGTTTTAACACTGTATATAACCACTGAAGTGGAAATGCTTTGTAGACAGGCAGACATACAAGTTTGGCTTTAAAAAGAATTCTGAAATTGTTGAAAAATCTTAGCTAATGCAGTACTAGGCAGTTTAAACTGAGAACCACATCTCCTAAATAGGGAATAGAATGCACAGAAAATTGCACTCAGGAAAATAGAGGAGTAACATAGGGGAAAATATTTGGTCAACAAATTATGATAGGAATAAGAAAATACTGTCCTATGGAGTTCAAAAGCATTTTTTAACAATACAATTGTCCACTGACTGCTATGGCAAAGCCTTTCACTGTATTCAGCAATGTGAAAGTAATAGGTGAAATTCGTAAGATCTCCTTTGGTGAGGAGGCCAGGATGGCGGCTAATAACGGAGAGTAGGAGGCCAAAATTCAGATGTTGAGCACATTGAGCTACTCGGATTTTTTCTTTCTTGTGAAAAATTAAAAGCATGAAAACAGAAATGTATAGATCCAAGTAAATTTCTTCAGGTAGAACTTGTTTTCTTGATGGTAAGCTTAGTAAAGTGGAGAAGGTCTATTGATACCTAGTTTCCAGCTATCCAAGAATCTATAGACTTTCGAAGGAGGTACAGGTCTACACGGTGAAAGAACAATGAACAACATAAACCGGGTATTAAAATTTTGTCCTGAGTCTTTTGTTTATAAAACCTGTTACCAACAACAAACAATAGTCTTTAACTCTCAATTTCTTCATCTGTGATCAGAAAATAGTTTGTGCCTCTATAAAACATGTAAAATTAAAGTGTGTTTAATTACTAGAGAGCACATTCAACACCACTATAAATACTAATATACACTTAAGAAAGGTTTATCTCATTAATATACACTAAAAAAACAGTACTTGATGTAACAAATAATGCATCATAGGAAATTATAGTATGTAGTGTAATGTGCAGATTTAAGGTTTTTCACAGATTTATGATTTTATACTAATATAAAAAATACAAATTGTTACAAGTGTATGGAGCAATCTAACAATTTATAGCCAACCTTTATTATATCCCAATGTTGGTAGAAATCAGAAATTAGTCAAAATATTGGCTTAGGCACTACCACCTTTTTCACATAGGAAATGAGATTTAGAATAGTAGCATAACTAAGAAAAAGTATATTTAATTGTCTTATTGTATTTTTATATTAAATATAGATAATTCTAATTGTTTCTAAGCTCAAGCTAACAGTTCTCTAGGCAAAATTTATGCTTCAATAATAAATGAAGGCATATTGTTGTCTAGATTTAAAATGATTTAACAGTCTTTAATGTGACTAGAGACCCGACTGTCACTACAATTTTCCACTGCTCCTTGAACCTGAAAAAGAAACATCACAATACATTTCCTTGAAACCAAATTTATGAAATCCAGTGTAAGATATGAAGTTCCATATTTTGATACAGACCTAAATAATTTATTAAATTTTTACATTTTAAATTCATACATTACAATCTTCTATTCTTGAGTACAAAATTCATATCACCCATGTTAAGACTCAAGCTGTTTTTAGAATTTATTCTATGTATCTTCACTGGTTTGAGTGTAATAACTTAGTCACTATGACTTATCAATCATCATGTTATTTAATGTATTTTATTTCTGTAAATCCCATCTCAAGTACTTGCTAGATATCATGTTTGATTAATCACAATTTTAAACAAACATTATATCTATTTGAAGGAACCACTATACTTCTGTTAAATATTTCTTCTCATATAACATCTCTAATTTCTTTCCTCACTATTCAAGATTTCATGTATGAAATAACATCAAAATCTTTGTCGAGTTAAGCTCACAATAGTTAAAAAGTGTCCTAGGTTAGTGTAGCACAGACATGGGGAAGTTTAATTGTTATCAGTCTTTGATTTTTTTTCTGATATAAATGAAAATATTTTCCTTAGCTATTATAGACAAAACTGTAATTGGACAGGAGGAGATTGGACAGATCCTGAATATCTGGACTGTAACCCATTCGTTCCTTTAACCAGTGTATAACCCTGGGGATAAGAAGGTCTGCTGCTGATGGAGCCTACTCTCCTTGTCAACTAGACCTCTTGGTAAACAGAATAGTGATATTTGCTAGGAGGAAGAGATTTTATCTATAGAACCCCTTAGCAGGACATCCTGGCTAAAGGATTACTTACAGTAAACAAAGTTTAATCACCAAATTTATGAGACATAGGTCTCTGGAGTACGTCATGCAAATGGCACAAGTCTGTGTGTGTAAGCTAGAGATGTTCTAAAGCTTAGTATCCCCTGCTCTGCAAGGCAAGGCGGCTCTCGCCATGTTTACTGTTCTGACCAGGAAATTGTGAGAGTGGTATTTGAAAGATCTGGTTAAGACTGACTTATTTGTAAAATAAAAAGAAAAATACTTTTATTAAATTTTAATGAGACAGAAACAATGAAGTGTATATGTGTTTATCTCCTTGCAATATTTGAGACATATTTAAAAATTGATATGTTTCTGTAATATAAAATTAAATGGGTCACTTTACTTTATGTGACAAGCTTGGAGAAACAGTTGAAATGTCCTGAGTATGTAACTTTTTCTCCTTTGTCTTTGCTTCTGAACCCCCATGAGGCTTTAGATCAGTAGTAAGTCTGATACTGATGCTATCTCTTATTCACATTTTTTTTTGTTTTATAATCTGGTACCATGTGTTACTTTAGCAGAATAAACACACACACACAATATACACTTACAGTATATTTGCACACACGTTCAAATCAAATTTCATTTCATTATCTCACTTTTAAATTTGTACAAGTAACTGACCATGAAGCATTAATACATTATTTCACTCACATGTCACCCAGAGTCCAGATTTGAGCTTGTGAAGAAGGTGAATACATGTTTAAAAACTTACTTCTATAAATACACACAGTTATTTTCACCTACAGGCAAAATTATCAAGCACATAGAAATTAAAAGTATTACTTGTTATCCCTTCTATGTTACTCTGGGTCATTTTTTCAAATTTTATTTTGATATGAACAACAAATAAAAGCATCCATATATAAAGTAACAGTGCAATTATTATAAATAAGCAGACTGCAATTATTAGCAGAATCAAGGTAATTAACATTTTAATAGCCACACGATTGTGCTTTTTTGTATGTCACTAAAACACTTAATAGTTTGCTAGTTTCTTAGCAAATGCTATGTATATATTAATAATAAGAAAATCATTGTGTTGTGCATTAGAATTCCAAAGCTTATTCATGATATCATTAAAATTTTAAAACATTTTATAAATATCTCCCATTTTTTTCTATCCTACCCAATAATCATTTTATTCCATTTCTGTTAATTTAAATTTTCAAGATTTTATGTAGAAGTAGTATCATAATAGGGTTATGTCTTCTTTCACCTTGAATAACATTAAACTCATCCACTTTGACACAGTGGAGGCATGTTTGTTTGCTTTTAAAGTTGGAAATTACTCTTATTTTTCTTATCCCATTTTAAAATGCATTCCTTGGGCTAGAGATATAGTTCAGAAGCACAAGCACTTGCCTGGCCATCACGGGGTCCTAAGCTTGATTCCCAGTACAATTAAATAAATGAAAAAACAGGCATAAAATCCATTCCTCTATGGGTGGATATTTAAACTTTTTTCATGTCTTGGCTAATATGAAGAATGCTACAATGCATATGAAAGTGCAGATTTATATTTGAGGTAGTAATTTCATTTGTTTTTATATTTATTCAGAAGTAGGATTGATGGATTAGATGGTAGCTCAATATTTAATGCTTCTTGAAAACTGTATTGTATTCCATAATGGTCTTCTGGTTTACATCCTCATAAGCAGTACAACAAGGATTTTCTCCATATTCTCATAAACACTTATTATTTTTTGACTTTTAATTAAGCTAGTCTGATGGGAATGAGATTGTATCTTATTGTGGTTTTATCTCTCAGTGATGATTAATGAATTGATTGCATTTTCATATACTCATTATAGAAATGACCTTGTTAAATATATTATTGCCTTATAGAAAAACAATCATTTTGAATCTGATCTTGACATAATAGCATCCTTTATTTCAAAGCCTCTACATATATGCTGACTAAATTTTCCTTTGAATCAACCTTACCGTGCTTATTCAGGAAGAAAATAAAATTTTGGCACTAGTGGTACATATGTGTATGCAAACTGAATTTCTCAACTTTTCTTTGACAAGAAAAACCTGACATATCTAATATTGAAAAGCGTATGATGTCTGGGATACACTGAAAAATAAATAGACTTGTAGACATAACACTGATAAATTCTTTTAGCCTTACTAATATTTATATTTCTAATTTGAAATTTCAACAGTATGTTCAAGACTGATTAATTTAATTTTGCTGAAGTCTAGAAAATGACTGAATCATATCTACCCAAACAAATTTATATTCAGTAAATAGCAAATGATGGAAAATTAATGAATTGACATCAATCTGAAATACTAATTAAGTGATGTATTCATCTATATAATGTATACAGCTACATTAATATTGTAAGTGGTGACAGTGCAATTTGATGCATCCCAAGGAGGCCCTGTGCCATGACACAAGGGGTAAAAATCAGCACAGTAAGGACGCAAATGCTCTGCCTATGTTGTGAACCTGTGCTCCAGTTCTTCTGTTGACCTTCAAATCTACCTTCCATATATGTTTTCCCTCCTAAATCCCTAAGCCTGTAACAGTATGATTTCTCCAGCAAGCCTATTTTAACTGTACGTTTAGTTTTCACTTGACAAATGTTCTGAAGGAGAAAGAAATAACCCTTCGCTTCCCAGGGGCGATGGACGGCTTTCCTTATTCTTGCAGGTTTTATGTCCTAATGCCATCATTGCGTTTTGACTCCTGGAAAATACCTCAGTTCTTTCATTATTATAATAATCATGGTTAGGTTCATATTCTACTTTTCCCAGGAAAATTATCAGATTATTCACTCGATATGGAAACAGTAAAAATGGCAAGCCGACATTTTATAGAAAAAATAGTAAGAAATGAAAGATGTAAATTAACAAATCTTAATTCTTTTGTGTCCCTTTCCTGACCTCAAGCACTCCTTCCCCCATCTTTTATCCCCTTCAGCTTTACTACAGATCTGTTTCCTACTACCTGTCTTTCATTTTGCTCTTTAATTTGTACTTTGTGTTTCTCATCTAAGACAAACTATGCTAGATGTATTATATACATGTACCAACTCCTCACAGTGAATGTGAGCATTTTGTATTGCTGAGTGTACTAATGAATATTTTTTTTAAAAAAGAAAAGATAAAAACTGTAGTGAAGGAAAAGTGATAGGAGCCTGGGTTAAGAAAAAGTGTGCTGCATGATGGCTTTCACCTATCCCATTTATGAAAACACAAATTTTTCTAAAAATATCCCCAAATGGAATTTCATGCTCTGCAATTTACTGTGTTTTAAAAGGAAAGAATATTTCTTGAGGGAATTTGCCTGAACATGGGCCAGAAGCCCATAAATATTTGCTAAGATTGTTGGTCAAATTTTATTATCCTGGGCAACACATTCAACAAATCATTAACTAAATTCAGACTGGGTTTGTAACCCAATAGTAGAGCAAATATTTAGCATTGGCTAGGCCCTGGGTTAAATCCCAAGCGCATAAATACATAAATAAATAAACAAATAAATGGTTAACAGGGCTTTGTTTTGCTAGTTTTTTTTAAACAAGTACATTGTTTTATTTACCTTCAATAATATCACCCATGTAAAATGGATGGTTTACACACAAATGCTTTTTATAGATAAGTACAGTAATCCTGAGAGGTTGAGTTTGAGGGAAGGAAATGTAGTAGAAAAGTAGACCTTCAACTAGGGGAATATTTTAGATTAATTTTTAGGTTACTTTTGCACTACTACACAGGAAGAGATTTCATTCTGTCAGATTCGTTATTGCCAGTGCTACTGGCCCTGTGAAGAGGAGCCTCACAGATAGAACTGCACTGCAGTGACAGAGGGAGAAGGCTGAAGATTTTTTGAAAAGGTTCAGAGGCTAATGATGACTTGTGTCTGTAAAGAACTCCTGCCCAGTGTCCTCTAAGCTGAGGTGATGGTCAGATTCTGTGTCCTCTTAGAAAAACTATTTTTAAAATGACCCCACCATACTGTCAACTGGATGAAAAGGGCAGGACACCTTGACCCACAGGGCCAATAAGCAGTAACTTTGCACACTGAGTGTAACTCTAATTCCTCAGTTTTTGATTTTTTTAATGTAGCCCTGACAACATTTATTACTGCCTAAAACATGAATTTTAGTCTAAGCATTATTATTACTATGCTAAGTTTATAAGTAGAGTATAGATAGTTCAAACAATGATGCAACAATATTTATAACTGTTGGAAATTCCCAATGAATTCCTCCAAAATGAAGTGCCTCTTCAAAAGAAGTTGTTTTGATGTTCTCTACCAATTGTCTAGCCACTCATTAAGAATGACAAGTTTCCACATGCACTGTGTTTTGATCTTTCCATTTGTAGAGCATTTTCTACTTTAGGTTTCTTTATTTCTTCCAAAGCCTTAACTATACTTGGCAAGGTTCTCTAAGTAATAACTTGACTAGGTTGCCTTACAGTAGACCACCAGCAAGGCAAATCAACCAAGAAAGAGCAAAAGCTATATATCTTGACTTTTTCTTTTCTTAATAGTAAATAAAAGTGCAAACTGTGCCTTTTCCTTGGAAATATAATTAATACATTATTATCACTAGTTACATAAAGATCATTTGAGAAATTAAACCAGTCCATAGTATTGTCAATTGGAACTTTCTGGGTTATAATTATAATATGTTTGAAGCACATGATTAGTAAATAGCTACCAGTAATACTACATTATAAGACAACGTATTTTACATTTTTTTGTTAAAGTTAATCTTTCATACATTTCTCAAATGAATATTTACTTTTTCTGAAAATTATCCAAAAAAAGCTAAGAGGCTTACAAAATTAACTCCATAATTCATGTGAGATTATTTGCATAACTTGCAATGAAGCTTTCCTCTTTTATGCTAAATCTGTCAGAAGATAATTGTGGAATATAATCATAGAACTTTGCAAGCAAAGAAGCCCATAGAAATAATTGCTGTCTTTGCTATGTACGTAATGAGGTTCAGGTCAAAAAGATTAAGTGACTTGTTTGTTCAAGGTCATACAATAACTGGAGTGGAGCTCAGTGATCCTGACATTTACCCTATAATGTTGTGTTTATGATCTATTTAACAGCTTTCTGTGCAAGAGTAGTAAATAGCTTAATCACTTGATCACAAGCTTACACTGATTCAATAAGTCAAATAGGACCCAGCTTAAAAGGTGCTTTTATGAAAGATGTTTACTTTATCCTTGTTTATACAGCAAGAAATATTGAGGAGTTAATTTCAAAACTCTAAGCTGCGTGAATCAACTTTGATGAAACATAAACAAAAAAATCGAAACAACCTCTAACTATTATAAGTAGATAAACTTGATAAATCACATAACTCAGAATCCTGCCATATGGCGTTTGAAGCTCAACAAAAAGGAAGTTAATTCAAACCTCTGAATATACAGTCAAATGACATAAAGATCAAGGCAGTGGAAAGAAAAGCAAAGAAATAAAAACATCATTGTGATTATTATAAACCAAGAAATCCTCTTTCTTTAACATCAGGATACAGATGGCAGTTGATATTTTAATTTTATAATCCAGAAAGAAAATCAGAGTGTGCTATTTATAGATCTACAAATAGACCTAAAAAAGAGAAACTATTTAAGAATAGTTTTGGTAGGAATAGATACAGGAGAATGGGTAAGATACTTTGCTCTTCATTTTCTTTTGTAGATCATGTACCTAAGTTAGTAATTATTTTAGATCTGATTATGAGCTTTCTGGTAAAATAGTAATTATGTATTCACTAACTTTAACTTCTTAATTCACTAAGATTCTCTTTTTACCAAATTTCATTAAAACAAATTAAAAGTATAAAATACATAGTGATCAAACAGTATTTAAATAACATAGTGTTGCAAAAATACTCTAGATGTAAGCATAAGCAGAATTGATAGTGTTGGTCTTTAGTGATATTTATAATTAAAAAAATAGTTCATAGTCTACTGTGGCTATCAGAAGCCAAAGAAGATAAGGACAAAGTTTGTATGTTCTGCATAAAATTAATCCTTTATGAAATTTGTTGGAAAAGTCTTTTAAAATTGGTATATAATTTAAGTAATATTTTGAAACTAATTGAAGGCCATATCATAGATCTGAAGTTGATTGAAAAACATTAGAAATTTTGAGAAAATAATTTTATGTACTCTAATACTTATTATTTATACTTAATTTTTTATACATGTTTATTATTAACTCGATGGGAATATTTAGTAACAGAAACAACATTTTTCAAATTACTAAAAAAGTGAGAACAATATATTCTAAGCAATTATAATTAACCACAAATTATTTTAATATCATTGATATTCTAATAATGTTACAATGTTATACTCACTGTTTTTATTCCACAGAAATATTTTGATATACTTTTGAGGGGTAGATGTATTTTAGTTTTAATTTAATTTAATTTTTTGTTGTCTTTTTGGGTAGGGTCTCAGTGTGAAGTTCAGGCTGGATTTGAATTCACTTTGTAGCTCAGGCTGACCTTGAACTCACAGCAATCCTCCTGTCTCAGCCTGTTGAGTGTGGAGATTACAGGAATGTGCCATCACACCTGGCTGTATTTCAGTTTTCACTAACAATTTTAATAGTAACATATACTAGTGAAAACCATTTTAAGCAACAATTTAGAAAAAAATTAGAAACCATTATGAAATTTTCTCAGATTATTTAACAATTTAAAATAGGGATTAATATGCCCTGTAGCTAATGTACACAGTGTACAAGATATTTCTTATATATCTGTCAACAATATCTGTTAAACAGGATTAGGTTTCAATTAATCATTATTGCAACCTCAGTCATGCCAGTAAGTGGTTACTTCAGTGAAATATAACTTAGCTCATGAATTAGTACATGTTCTGAGCTACAGTTTCATTATCAAATTTTACTTGTAAAATTCTAAGCAATGAATTGGTTTTTGTTTTCTTAAATTTTAAATTGTTATCTAAAAGTCTTAAGCTCTCTTTCAATTTAGAAATATACTCTATATTCCAAAGAAGATCTGTAACTGAGTAACTAAGTAAAGAAAAAAAATATGTGACTGCATCATCCTATTTCCATGTATTTAATGATAATAGAATGTTAGGGGGCTTTTATTAAATTGTCAAAGGTTACAGGGACCAGAAATGTAATATAAATGGGTTGTGTTGGTAGTGTGGAAGAGCATATGGGCCTATGTGGAACTCTAGAGAAAGTGTTCCTTCAGAAATGATCATTATACACACATTCAGTTAGCTGCTGCCATGTGAGAATATTGGCATTGTTTTGCACATCAAAATCAAATGGAAAAATAATTTAAATTATGTGAACCCAACATCACAAATCAGCTTGCAGTATTTGCCCCATGGAAAACATTTGCCCAGTGCTTTGAACTTTTCAACAGTTAACTACAATAAATAGTTTTTTTTAAAGTATTATGTAATGATATATTACATGGAAATATTTTAACATGTTAACATTAGTATATATATTAATTACTTAGAATATGTACATCATTTTACTATAAATTAAAGAAAGGTACTTTAAAAGCTTATATATCTCCTTATATTCCAATAACACTTGGTTGAACCATTTGCAGTAAACTGAATTTATGAATGATTGGTACCTTTAAGAACTTCCCACTCATTCACCTCTAGCATGAGCAGAATCTGCACCTCCTTTGTATTCTAATGGAACAAAAATTTAATTATAAAGTGTGGCAGGTCATATCATATTTAAAGTATTTGCATGTTGCATGTGAAATATGGTGATGTAGCATAATAGAATATGATGCTTTCCTTGTAATTCAACTTGAACATCATTTGAACTAGGAAAAAATAATACAGACTGTATTAATTAATTGACTTGTAATGTTACAAAGAGGAAAATATAATACCTAGAATGTTATCCAGCTATCAAAAGGGACTCAACTATCCAAGTGATTGGGAGCACACACATACGTAACACAAACGCACTGTGCATCAGGTTCTCAGAACCTTAGAGATCAAGAACTTAGTGATTTCAAAATAATTATTCCTTGTAAAATGATTTTAATATTATATTTTGTGCTGTGTGTGTGCATGTGTGTGTGTGGGTACATGTGCGTGTGTGTGTGTTGCTGTGTTCCTAGTGATGACTGGCACATTATCAATCAATCTTCAATAGTTTTTGCATAAAGTTGTGGTACTACAACATGGAAAAGAGAAATGACTTTTGTCTCCTCTATCGGGATAAATGTAGAATAATGGTATTTTAGAAATTGTTGGGAACTGCAGTGGGAAAGCCTGTCCCAGACCCAGAAGCATTGCAGTAGGCCAGCAACAGAAAAGGTGGCTTAGAGGTCATCTGCCCAGAAGGATCTGAAGGTGAAGGGAGTGTGCTTTTCTATATAAAGAGAGAGAGGTGAACCAAACAGGTCATATGAATTATCTACACTAGAGAAATAAAACAGCTTTTCTATCAGTTAGCTTACTGTGTCTTCTATGTTTGTTTTGAACTGAGAGATTGAAAGAGCGCTGTGTTATTCAGGTTCAAACCCTTCACCGACCTCTCAACTTTTACAAGATGCTTTAACAACTGCAGACTTTTAAGTTATTGGTTCAATGAGAAAATGTTATGGGTGTGCAGAGGGTTTGTCCTCTGTGTTGCAAATAGATTGAAGCAAAACTAAATTCAATTTAATTTTCCTCTGGCACAGTGGGTGGTCATTGGGAATGGCCATTTGCAGTTCAAAGAAATTGAGCAGTGCTGTTCATTGAATAAAATTCTCTCTCTCTCTCCCTCTATGTAGTATAATCTATATATATTTATGCACTATATATATTCTATATAGTATAATATATGTTCTATACAGACTACATATTCCATATAGTATAGGTGTACATGTAGTCTATATATTCTGCATATAACTGCATATATATTATATACAGAATATTCTATAGTATAACTATATATATATATTCCATGCAGTATGTTTGTACTGTTTAAATAATACTGATTGTTGATCTCATACAGATAACAATAGTTTAATTTTGTATTTATAAATTAAAATATTTATTTACTGTGCAATTTTCTTTTTTTTCTGTGCAATTTTCAAATACTTTATGCCATATTATCATGTTTACAAAGCTGGTGGTATTCACACTTGCACACAGTTCATATTTCAGTAAATATTTATGTTTCACTAAAGTTATCAAACACCTGCGTGTTTACCTTTGATAATGTCAAATAAATCACAGTATCCTAACATTATCAGAATGACCACTGGAAAGTCAATGACAAATACTTTCTGAATAATAAGATTTGAATGCCTAACTCACAAACTGAAGTATGTCATTCTCTTGATTCCTCAGGATTCTAATTTTTGTCACATACAGTAGGTAACTGCAGTATTGATTATCACGACATTGGCACTGGAGTCTTCTGAAAACAAAATTTGAGCAATAACTCAAAAAGCCAGTAACATACACCTTGTGTTTACAACACACTTACATCTGAAGATTACTTAAATCCCATTTTACATATATATGTTTAAGACTTCATCAACTATCTGTCCTATCTATCTATCTATTATCTATCTATCTATCTATCTATCTGTCTATCTATCATCTATCTATCTACTTAGTATTTCCTTATGCCATGGAGAAAAAATAATTTGTAGTAGATTCTTGCTCTCAGGAACTTTTGACTCATCAGGAGTCCAAATATCTGCAATGCTATTGCCATGACTGGAACACAGTTTGCTCCTCTGAAACGCACATTGGGATCAAGTCTCCTTTATGAGGCAGAAGGGGTGGGATGGATAAGCAGTGGCCAGGACTCTGCCCTCATTAATGGATTAATGTAGTCGTGCAATGAATGACTGAATGTTAGCGTGTTACCTTGACAGTTGTGCACGGTGAAAGCTTAAATTTGGGCTGAGTCTCTCACCTGCTCCTTTCTCTCTCCCTATGGTACCTAGTGCATTACGGCTGTGCCACCAATCATCAAATGTGAGCCTCAACCTCTGCCTGAAACCCTGTACAGAAATAAATGCCTTTTACTTTGTGTTCCTTGTGTGCCATTGTGTCTTTAGGAACAGAAAATACATTCAAACATTGATCCTAATTCATCTTTCTCTATATTATCAAGGAAGATACTTTGACCCAGCCATAGAGCTAGTGAATAAGGGTATTTCAAGTTGGAGCTACAAATCAGCTTATTTAACAAATAGCCATTTGGAAAACCACCGGTCCATTCAAATACCTTATTTATGAGACTTTTATATTAAATAAATTTAGTTATAAATAGTTTAACTCAGCTAGCACGTACAGTTACTAAACTATTATGGTGTTAAATTCAACGAACCATTTTAACTTTTGATCTGCTCCAAGCACTGTCTCTGCCTGCATACATATAACATAGCACAGACCTCTACTTTAACAGACAGTACATTGAACCTCTGCTATAGGAGCAGGGATTTTCTTGATTTTAACACAGATTCTCTGCCTTTGTTGCACATCTATATTTCCAACAGAGTTCTTTGCACTGACTGGTAAGAAGCATATTGAAATTTTTAAACTTTTTTAGTGCTTATTTTTATTAGTATGTTTGTAATACAAAATCATTGCATTTATCATAAGGAGTTGACACTTTTATTTAACTCATCTTAATTCTTTTTTTATAACCTTCCCTTCTTATCTCTCGCTCCAACTTTTTGTCCTCAAACTTTTTACAAAAGATCTCTTCCAATTTCCTATTACCTATTCTTTATTTTGCTGTTTAATTTACTTATACTTTGGGTTTCTCATATAAGAGAAGTCATGGAATATTTAAGCTTGTGTGTTTGGTTTATTTCACTTAACATTTTGGTCCCAAGGTGAATCTATTTTCTGACAAATGACTGAAGTTTTTCCTTTACAGTAGAGTAGTTCTTCATTGTGTGTAAATACCACATTTTCTTTATCCATTTGTCTATTGATAGACATATAGGCCACTTCCAAGATTTAGCTGTTATGAGTCATGGAACTGTAAACATGGATATGCATGATCAGTGCTTAGGGATTTCTCTTTTTTATGGCATTTCAAATACTTCAAGGGCTTCTTATAATTTAGAACTGTGTATTAACTTAGAGAATCTCAAATTTCTCTTTGACATCTTTGTGTGGCATGACTCTGTATAGAAGAAATTCAAGGAAAGTTCTGTCTAAAGAGTGACAAGATTCTCCAAGGAGAGATGGACTGTGACATGGAAGGGAAAATGAACTGCTTTGGAAGGTAATCCCAAAAACCTCCAAAACTTTAATGATTAGCTGTAGTCCAGATATTGAAATATCATATCAGGTTAAAACTGATCTGAACCCATTTACAGTTTACACTAGATAATTCTATGTAATGGTTGTCTGTTCCATATAGTGGAGACTACTTACCAGATTATTTGGTGTCTACTCATTAGATTCCAAAAATAACTTCCAAGTAGAGAGTCAAAAATATCTCTGAACATTCATACTCTGGAATATGGAAAACTGCTGACAAAATAAAGGAGCCCTCAGACATAAAAGCACTTGATTGGGAGTAATTTTACAACTTCCTTCCATCCAGAAAAAAAGCTTCTGAAGAAAACCATAGAAGTTTTGTCCTTAGCACAGGGACGAGAACACTACTAACACTAAATATGCTATAAGAAAACCAAAGAGAGGACTTCTGTTTTATAAAGGTGGAATGGGAATGTATTGTTAAAAAAGTGAAATAATAAAAAATCAAATCATTTCTTCCTAAGGAATGCTAGAGCTTGGATGGCAAATTTAGATGTCATATTAAGGCAAAGGGGTGGAAATGTTAAGATTCCATCAGTCTTGAGACCAAAACACATACCAGTATGTCTCAAAAGGTAGGACCAAATAAATACTACTAATATATTGTTATACATTTCTTATATGATTCATGAAATGATGCATGATTCTTTAAGGACAAACTGCAATAAATTAGTGTTGGGAACTGCAAGTCCTACTCCAAGCAAGAAATCATTTTTAAACTTATTATTCATAAAGCCAGAGTTAAAAAAAGGCAGAATCAATTCATGACAAGTAAATGGTGTCAAAATCTGTATTAGAATTCTGTTATTGTCATTCTGGATAAATAAAGCTGAACACAAATTCTTTCATTTAATTACATAGGTTAAAAGTCAAATATATAATTGTTTCTATTCTACTCTTAACCTATCCATAACATAAATTAAAATAAAAACCACAGATATCCTGTAACTAGCAACTGGCTTTTATATATATGTAAATCCATCATAATTTGAAAATGCCATTAATTTAAATGACATTTAAGTGGCGTTTAACATACTTACCAGCCCAAATACCATTAACATAGACTTGCTTAACTAAATGTTGGCAAAAAGTACAATGTAGAATCTGCTTTATAAGAAGATATTTACTTTCTCGTATAATTTATTCATTCCAGTATCCAAAAACACATATCTCTATTAAATTCAATATTAAAATTAGGATTTGGAAAGAGAGAATATTGCTTTTAAGGCCATTGGAGAGTCAGTAAGTAGTAAATTATAGAACACAAGGCTGGGTACTATCTATCTGTAACTAAGAAATATTACCATGCATGAAGAATAATAAATCATAATGATAAGAATTCCAAGGCGGGTGTTGTTATGTCCACTGTAGTCTCAGTTACACTAGTGGCTGAGTAAGCAGATTACATAAGACTAAGAATTTGAGATAAGCCTGTGCAGCATAGTAAAACCTAGCCTCAAAAATCTAAAATTCATTAGATAAAAAGAGAGTGATTATAAATAATTGAGTAACAACACTATATATATTTCATGCCAAAAATACACTGCTCAGTGTGAAACATGATAAAACTGAAAAAAGACATTTTAGTTGACATAGAAAATATTTTACAAAATTAAAAATGTGTAAATCATACCCAATTCCAGTAAGTTAGGAAAGGAAGGAAACTTTCAACCTGATAATATCTAGGAGTCATGTGTGCTATGTTCTTCACACTGAACAACTTAATCCTTCCCCATATCTCAAGGCGAGCAGTGATGTTCACTTTCACTTTTCCTAGTGAATACATAAAAGTGTTAGTCAATGACGTAATGAAGGCAAAACAGAATTGTAATGAGAGAAAAGAGAAAATATCATTGTGATTGTGTTTATGTTTGCACACAAGAAAAGAAAAACTCTTTAATAATGTTAAAATAGTAAATATTGCTGAGGGCGATTAAGTTACAAAGAAATAAAAAGATCTAAGTAAATTTGTGAACTTAAAAATACAATATTGTTAAAGCAGTAGTTTTCTCAGTTGATCTATAGGCTCAATAGAATCTTAATAATAGTAAAATAGTTTTTGAAGATATTGATAAGCAGATGTGCAATTTTATATGGGCACATAGAGGAGATATATTAGCCAAGGAATATTAAAGTAAGCTTAAAAACATACAGTAACCATGTTAGTAGAGAATTGAAATAAATATGAAGATCAATTAAACATAAAGAGAGTCCAAGAAAGTCCACACAGACATATTTTCAATTAATTTTACAAAGTTAGATGTGCTAAGGTAATTCATTGGAAAAAACGAAGTGAACTCTTTTCAACAAATGCTGTTGGATCAATTGAACATTAATACAAAAAATGAACTGCAATTCATACCTTGCAATCCATCTATCTATTTGTCTATCTATATCTTTCTACTCTAAGTGGTTAGGAGACCTAAAATTACATAAAATTGCTTAGTAAAATCCTAGAAAAATGTGTAATAGTTGTTTAAGATGTGATTTATTTATTAGACAAAAATCATTAAAAACAAAAGAAAAATTTAATAAAGTGGTCTTTGTAAAACTAGAATGGAATCTGTTCTTATGAATGCATTACTAAGAATTACAAGTCACAGATTAGAAGAAAATGATTCCCAAAAGCATTTTTGATAAAAAATTATCTAAAACATATGAAAGACAATTAGCATATTTGAATATTTTATAAAAGATATATTAGTAACAAATACAGGCTCAGTAGTACTAGTTTCTTGATAAATGCATTTTAAAATGCAATGACAAATCATGACATACTACTAAAATTGAAAATGCCAGAAGGAGCATCCTTAGCCTATTTTATCAATTTATACATTCCATAAGATGCTAAGTACTACTTCTTGTCATTTAGCTGAGAAACACATACATATATTCACATAAACATATTGTGATAACAGTATGTTGTGTGAACAACAGCTTAATTCCTAGTAACTCCAAAAAGTGCAAATATTTATCAACTTGACACCATATTTTAAAAATGGGATTTATACATAAATGGAACAACAGGCAAAATCTTGAGATATTATACTGTATTCATCAAGTCAAAAAACAAAGGCCTCATATTACATGACTTTCTAGAAAAAGTAAAAGATAGGAAAAGACATTAGAGCAGTGATTATTGAAAGGTAATATTGGGAACAACAAAGAGAAGTGATTACAAATTGGTACTGGAAATATATAGCAGAATGAAAATATGTATTTTTGAGTTGGGGGTTACCCCACCATACAAATTGACAAAAACACATGGATGTATGCACTAAAAAAATTAAACAGTGAATTTTCTTGTATGCACATAAACCTCCAAAAAGCAAAAATAATGGAAATGTACACATAAAGGTGGAAACTGTATGCATACATGCTGATTCGCAATCAGTGAAGATATTAGGAAAAGTGTATATATGAGAAGTTACACTTTCTCCACCAGCAGTCTACTTTGGTAATTAACTCAGTAAAGAAGACTTTACTGGGGAGACAGGCACACACTAGTCTTCACCATGAGTCACCATTTGTGGACTGCAGGGAGAGAGAACAAGGATTCACCAAGAAGCAAACCCTCCCTGTGAACCAGCACCATGCACGAGCTGCTGCCAGTGGCGTGACAAGCAGACCCTAGCTGCTTCGTGGATAGGTGCTGGCAAACAAGAAGAGCCATTCTTCCCAGCCTTAAGTGACCAGTTGATCCAGAGAAACACAGGCTGTAATGATGGCTATTGAGGTAAAATGCAATTTGATGCTTGTGGTGTTTCGTGTTTCACTGACTTTGCAGTCTAGAGCCAGTGGTCTCATCATGTATTCAAAGGACAGCAGTACGTAGTGTGGCATTTAGGGGATCTCCTTCTGAAGGTGGAAGCCCTTGTTAATTCCCTATTTTGTTTTGAAGTTTGGTGTCATTTTTATTGTTTTGTTGGGTTGGGTTTTGTTCTGTTTTATTTGATCTGATTTTGCTATATCTGATGGCATGAGCAACTATTTCAAAGATAGAAAGATATATTATGGTAGACATTTTAGATTTACCTTGTCTTGAAGTCCTTTACTGCATTCACTGTTTTGTTTTTGTTGCCTCTATTTTGTTCAGTTCCATTTGATTTTTACTATACTTGAAGATATCTGCAGCTATTTTGAAGTCAGCAAGAGGCATTATGGTAATTATCAGTGATTTTGTATTGTTTTGAAGTCCTGTATCACTTACACTGGTTTGTTTTGATTGGTTTTATTCTGTTTGATTTTACTCAGTTTTATGCTCTTTAAAATAAATACATATAAAAAAGTTTCAATTTATAAGTTAAGCATAAATTTAAATTTGAGAAATTAATATATAAATAAAATGTCAGCTCATCAAGACATAGTTTTTGTTTTCATTCACTTTGTTTTTAGTTGAAAAACTTACATGTTTGTCAAAAATTAATAAAAACAAAGTTATGTAAAAGTAAAAGTCTCTGGAAACCCCTTCAGAATAATCCGTTACTTACAGGTGCTCCCTGTGAAGTTATAGGTACAAAGTTCAAAGATAGTTAACTTCATTTCTGATGTTTGCGTACATAAACTGAATGTGGTTGGCATGTTGTGTGAAGTTAGCTATGTTGAATGTAATATGTTTAAATGAAATTGATAAATGTGAACTTTAATATGTTCAAATGAAATTGTTAAGCTTAAGCACACCCACACCTGACGATTGTAAAGACAGCAAGTAACGTCACAGAACCGGATCGCCATCTTTCTGACCGATAAATTCATGTAGATGCTCAGGCTTCCCAGTGACGGCCCCTTTCAAGTTGAGTGAATCACTGCCCATGCCAGCAGCCTCCTGGCACTAGCTTTCATGATTTGAGAGTCAGCTAAGACAGAACTCTCATGGTCAAGATTACATGGAGCAAATTTATTGTTTACAGATAGCAGGAAGGGAAGACAGAAACACAGTGTCCAATGAGAGTCAGCTCTCCGAGACTAGGACAGTTACTTGGGAAGAATGGAGATTCCCGTGTGTGTTCCCGCCTTGAGGGACCCTAGACTATTTTTCCCCTCAGGGGCCTATGAATGACTAGGTTGAAAGATTCAAGGACAGAAATAGAACAGTACGGGCTCCGTTATGACCGGATTATCCTTAACTCAGACATCACTTTCTAGACACATTGTACAGTTACTCCTGAATAGGACAAAAGAAAAAAATGCAGAGAGAAAACTGGGTTTATCCCAGAGAATGGTCTTGTAACCAGGATACTTGAACTTGTTTTATTTCCTTTAATTCAGGAACCTGACAATATTGTGTATTATTTACTATTGTTTAGGGAAAAATGTTAGTAAACATGAAGCAGCTAAATAACCAAAACAAAAGATAAATTTTAAATTGTTGCATTTGGGAAAAACAATCACTGAAATGCACACTGAAATGACCATAAAATGTAAGTCCTTTAGATCTGTTAAGACTGATCAAGTCCTGCCCTGAAGCAAGGCCAACAGATTACTATAGCTGCTGGTTTCAAACAGGAGCCTAAAGAAAATTCTTTCTGTGGTCTGTTGGCCATTTCAGAACTTTGGAAATGGAATGGTCAATTCATCAGAAAGAAATAGTGGCTGTGAGTGTGGCAGGCTTCAGTGGCCCACAAGAGAGAGACCCTGGCATCTCAGGACCTGCACCATGCGGTGACCTGGGGTGCCGGAAGAACAAGGAACTCCTCCTCTCTCTGGTGAGCAGCTGTGATTCTGCAGGAGCAAGGGCTGAGAACCAAACATCTCACATCGTCCCATCACCCATCCCGCATGTGTCAATCCCCCCCTCCCCTCCACTTAGCAAGTGGGAGCCAGTGAACTGGACATCTTGTGAACAATTGGTTATGTTGTTTTGTATGAACTTTCCATATACAAATATATGGACAACCATTTGGAAGAAAACAAGAGACAATATAATAGATAGTGAAGATCTCTGGTTGTCTGCCTTTGAGATTTATGCTTTCTTATGTCCCGTTTTGTTCAGTTTTGTTGTGTTAAATTTTACCTCCTTTAAAATAAAAAAAAGACTTCAAAAAAAAAGACTGATCAAGTGATTTTTACTTTTATGTGCAGATATTTATGCGTGACTATACTTGTAAATAATAATACTTATTTAGCATAGTTTAAAATTGAGAATATTGTGCCAAAATAATTGCTATAAAAGACAATTGAAAAGTAATGGGTGTCTCTCCTTGAAGCACTGACTGTTGCAGTGATTATTTTTTGTTTTGTTTTGTTTTATTTGTTGTTTTCTTGAGACAGGGTCTTGCTATGCAGTTCAGGGTGGCTGTCAACTCACTATGTAGCACAGGCTGGCATTGAACTCATGATGATCCTCCTGCCTCATCCTCCCAACTACTGGGATTCACACATGCACCACCACACCTGGCCTCGCAATGATTATTTTTTATAGTACATGAAAGGAAAATTGTGATATCTGGATATTAAATGTACTTTAAAATTATATATTTTATGAAGACTTTTCCAGATATAATTTTCTTTGTAGAGTATTGATATATTGATTTTAATTATAAATTGATTTGAGTCATAATCTGAATAACATTTTATCAACATTGTGGCAAGAAATACCTCATGTAATGTCAGAAAAAATAATATATTCACTTTTAGATACACATCTGTGGAAATATGCTATTTTTTACTTAGTATTGTGAAACTACGACTTCAGTCTCTTGTTATACAACCAAGAGTATTCAGGTCATATGTTGTCCTGTGTCTGAAGCTGTTTTATAGCCTTTCTGAGTGCTACAAAGATTTACATGCTTGCTTTGCTTACCTGAAACTGTCAACTAAGCCCAAATGACACAGGTGTTTTGTTTTGTTTTGTTTTGTTTTGTTTTTATACCAGGGATCGAACTCACGACCTTGCACTTGCCAGGCAGGCGCTTAAGCCAGTGAGCTAAATCCCCGGCCCAACTAAGCCCAATTAGTTTGCAAATCCAATTATTTTGGATTTTCTAACATCCAACATAACCTCTTCTTTTCTAACATCCCCCTACTAGTTTCAGACAAAATACTATCTTTAAAGTAAAATGCCCAAAATTTCACAACAGTAATATAAAATGTTTTCTTCTAGTTGATCTTAAACTTATTTGAAGATCCAACAGTTCCAATTTCAGATATCAAAAAGAAGACAAAAATAGAATATATGTTAAGAAGGCATTAGCATCTAACTCTCTTGGATGCCTTTCTATCTTCACTACAGAAAAAAAGGGGGATGATGGGTATTTCTGTTCTTCTTGTCTGCATGTTTCAGTTTTCTGTTGTGTGGTTTCTACTTTTATTTTATTTTGGGGGAGAAAGTTTGCATTTTAAAAACAATGACATGCATTTGATATTTTGATTCAGTATTACTCAGCTTTGCCCTCTAGTACCCAAGGCAACGCCAGGCTCTTATTTTATAAACCCAAATAAGTAAATTAACACAAAGATATAATATGGAAATTGGGAAGCATATTAACATAATTGACCTTCATATTAGTCTATTTTTCTGTTGCTAAGGATACAATGCCACAGAATGGAAAATGATAAACAAAACAGTTTTATTTTGACTCCAGGCTTGGTGCAAAGCCCAAAAAATTAGACTTGGCTTCATATACAGAGAGAAGGGAGACCTAGCCAGTGACCTTAAACAGATACACACTTAAAATAGACTGTTAACTCTTTAATCAATTAATTGCACAAAAGGAATCAACTAAGGGATGAACCCTAAGATCTTTTTTTATTTTATTTTATTTTTTATTTAAAGAGAAGAAAGAAAAAAAAAGAGAATAAAGGGTAGCAACAATACAGAATTCCAAGGAAAAAAGGAAAAGAACAACAACAAAAAAACCTAAGAGATTATTACTTGACAAATTACATA
>PVJX010023654.1:0-28976 GCA_004027295.1 Dolichotis patagonum | reverse complement strand
GGCCTACCAGTCCCAAAGAGTCACGCTGAGATGCAGGTCTGCGCAGACTTTCGATCCAAACAGCCCAGGCCACTCTACGGGTCCGAGACTTTCGGGTCCCAAAGAGACAGGCAGCCATTTTGTATTCATGAATGTGACATTAAACTTCTGTGAGACTCAGCTCCATAGCTATAATTTTTTGGGCAAAGAATAGTTTACAAGAGGAACTATAAGGAGCAGAAATACTGCAAATCACTGTCACTAAAATAATAGTAATAATAGTTTAATATTCTATGTATTTTCTCTCCATTATCTAAGATAACCTTTAAAACAATCTTATTCTTTTCTCTCTTTAAAAATCAGGCAAGTGAGACAGAATTTCAAGAGTTTGGCCAACGTGCCTAGCAGCAGAGCTGGAATTCCAACCCAGGCAGTCTGACTTTGGATCCTAAGTACTCAGTCACCACACAGACTTACTTCCTGGAAGCATTCTTTTAGTGGAGGCTGTTAGAAATAAGAATTGTCAGTGTTATTGTAGCTCTTAAAACTGACATCAAAAGTGCTTCTTGTCAGAAGCTCTGTAATGGTGTGTGTTCTCACAGCTGTACTGTTCGGTATTTCTCAGACAGAACTAGAATAGCATAAATATGTGTGCGTTTGTTAAAAATAATCTCCTTAAATGGTTAAAAGTCTTTCCAGTATAAATCCAAATGCTATTGCATCTTACAGTTCAAGGTAAAAAAGAATGGCTGATGTAAATTGTGTCAGTACACATCAACATAAACCATCAGGGCACTATATATTACAGTGCAAGCTCCACTCTACACATATATCTTGATACAAGCAATACTTTTGACACCAATCACTTCCCAAGATAAAATACAGTTTGTAGGGAAATAATTTCAACACCATGTAAAGTGGCACCCTCCCACAAAAGCAACATTCATTTTCATATTAAAAAAGTGTTCACAGCATTGAGTAATGTAGCCACCAAATACAAAATAAATGTAGTCCTGTACTCCTCACTCAGATTGATATATTTATTCTCATTTTCCAAACTAAATATAATTTCTTACCTACATCAGCAGGTGAATATTGAGAATTAGTTCTTGAATCTTCAATAACTATATTTTTCATTGAGATTCAGTGGAATTTGGGGGAAGGGACAAAGTAAAACTGCATTCTAAACAATAGATTGATTCTGCTTATTAGCAACAAATTATTTCAATGTCTAGTATATCTCCTTCTTTCCCAATTCTCCTTATTAAAAAATCCTTGCATAGATCATATGTATAAAGCATTTGTTATCCTATCAAAAAGACTTTTCAGAACCAGTGTGTTTAACATGTCCTACAGCTAACATCAAGGCTTATCATGTTTTCATCACATACAGCACAATACACAGCATGGGGCATATTTCAGACTTCGAAAACTCCACAAACCCTAAAGGCACACATTACTACCATCCAGCTATGATCAAGAGAAAACACCTGGCAGTGAGAATTAGAAAACAGTTTAGAAAGATGCTTTTTGCATATTTTTAAATCTTACTATGGTTCCTTTTAGGTTAAAAAAATTCCATAATAAACTATGACTTTTGTATATCCATATTAGTGTTTCTTCTTTTAATTTTTCCTAAAAAAAAAAAAACAGAACAATAATAATTCTCAACCTGAGGCAACAGAAAATGAATCAGGTCTGATCCAGCCAGACCTAGAAACAATTAAATTTGTCAATAATTTTTTTAACTTGATAGTAACTAGGCTGTAGGCTTTAGTTTTTGGCTATCTGGAATTTTACAAGATACAACCAAACTCAAGTAACCATTTGCTATCAGTCTTTTTCTCCAATAGACTCTAAAAATTAAGTCTGAGGCCTATTGCTTCCAAACGTCTTCCTAAAAAAAAATGCAGAGAGAGAAAACCAACTCAAAACAACTGTAACACTTTGAACTCTGATCACTCTAATCATACCACTTGCTATGATGTATAGCAGCAATTGCAATGACTATGCATTTGAAGTCAATGAGTATTAAGAGAAATGTAGAACTGCCAAAAGTAGGGGTTTTTTTATCTTTATCAAATTAGAAATTGTGCTTAGCCTCAATCCTTCAAGCTTTGCCAAGAAAAAAAAATCCATATTTTTCCAGTTTTCTTAGAAAAGGAAAATTACCAACATTACAATATTAAATTATTTCCTAATCCAAAGAGATAAGGAGAGGAAGAAAATGGATCAGATGAAAAGGTGGTTATACACTTCCAGATGTCCTAAATAAAATAATCATTGTGTGAGACTCATCTACTGTGTATACGTAAGTACAAAAACCATTCTCTTCTTCAGTGAGGTGTATTATGATACAATTCTGATGCTAACTATGCCACATTATCATCTGCATCCACAGGTTTAAGGGCATGGTCCCCAGTAAAACTGTCCTCATATGAGATACCACTGAGGAAGAGCATACCTCGAAGAGGTTTGGACTACACTACTTGTACAATAATTTGGTCTTTGTTCATTTTTCTGGAATAGAGTTCTAAATCCTTGGCATTTTCTGAGTTAACAGAAATATCTTTGTTGTTCATGAGTTGTATGGAGTTCTTACTAATAAAGTGATACATAGTGGACCCCCTGTATAGCTTCAGGGTGGGCACTGACCAAGTATTATTAGAACACTAAGCTTTGACTCTTCAGACATTAGCCCAACCTCCTGATATATAGGGAAGGAAGGGACGGTGAAGATTAAATTATATGTACAATGATTTGGTCAGCCATGCTTATGTAATGAAACTCCAATAAAACTTTCGCCCATCAAAGTTTGAGGAAGCTTCCTGGTTGGTCAACAAACTAGTGGGCCAAGTGCTTGAAATACAGTGATCCTTTGAGGAAAGGTCAGAGAAGATGTGAATCCATACCCTCCCAATCTTTGCCCTTTGTGTCTCTCCATCTGGTTAGTACTCGTTTGCATCTTTGTTAATCAAACACACTCTCAGCTTTCTTAAATTGTAGGAGTTTTCTAATTCTTATATTTGTGTCCATTTGGTCAGAAGTACAAGTGGCATCAAGACTCAAAATTTTAACCTGGTATCTCATATGAGGACAGTTTTACTGCGCACATGCCCTTAAACCTGTGGACACAGATGCTAATGTGGCATAGTTAGCATCAGAATTGTATCATAATACACCATCACAGAGGAAGAGCATGCCTCTAACAAGGATATAAATACCTATGTTTTTGACCTGAAAGTGATTAAGGAAAATCCAAGGACAGCATGTGTTCACTGCCATAATCAGAACTGGAACATATTGGAAGGAGACTAAAACTCCAGTCTCCAGGCTCTTTTGTTTCAGGACAGAATATCTTGACACACATCACAGGATTGTCTGTGTTTCCATGAATCTAGATCCAGATTTAATATCCAAAAAAAATTGACAATATTCTATTATTCTCCTGTGAGACACCATGTCTGATACTTACCTTGAAAGAACATGACTGTAATGCTGACTCTGAAAAAATTTGGGTACAGTTTCCATCTTCATATTTCATAAAATACAAGGACATCTATTTATTAAAGTTTGTCTTTTTAATTACCGAGAATTCTTTGGCTATGTTCATTCAACCTCAGATTTGTAGGCATGTTCTCCTTTCTGATTTTATTTTTAAACAGTGTAATATAAAATAGACTAAATTTTCATAATACTTCTAAATGGAAGTTGAACTTATAAACTGTAGTCCTTTATAGTTCATATAATGGCTTTACAGGGAGACTATGATACATATAAGAATATAAGCAACCCACATCTTCCCATGAATCAGCAGTAGTCATGGGCTGTGAGGAGAACCAAGAAGCCAAGTCATGCCTTCCTGTGAGCCAGAAGAAGCCATGCAGGCCAGGAGGAAAACCAGGAAGCCAAGCCACATACTCTCCTATGAGCAGTTGTGGGCTAGGAGGAGAACTAAGAAGACAAGCTGTACCCTCCTGTGAGCCAGGGGCTGGCTGGGTACAGGCTGGGTGCAGGCTGGGAGGGGAACCAAGAAGCCAACTCACACCCTCCTGTGAGCCAGTGGCAGCCACATGTGCTGGGAGGAGAACTAAGAAGCCAACCCGTGCCCTTCCATGAGCCAGCCAATGCACAGGCTGGGAGACAAGAAGAGCACTGCACACTTCCCCCACAATAAACAACCAGATGATTCTGAGGAACACAGGCTGAGATGATAGCCCCTGAAGTAAAAAACAACTTATTGTTTGTATTGTTTGACTGACTTTGCAGGCCTAAAGCTGGAAGTTTGAGTAACTATTTAGAGGATAATGACATGTAATATAACAACTATGAGGGATTTCCTTCTGTCTTGTTTTTTTAAATACAATATTATTTTCACTTTTGTTTTGCTGTGTTTTATTCCCTTTAAAGTAAAAAAAAAATTTAAAAATACATACCTAAAAATAAGAATGTAAACAAAATCTTCTCATTATCTAACTTCTCCAGTTATGTCTTTTCCACTCATACTTATTTTTTGAAAGTTAAAATGGAATAAAACTTAAGATTATAAAGTAATGTTTCTAAGTGTTACATTATTCCAAAACAGTCAGATTGAACTTTTGTTTCCATTAGAAATTACTCAATTTATTTTTGCCATGTGTTTTCTTTTAGATAAAAAGTTCCTGAATTTTCCCTTCTTGATTTTTCTGTTTGTGATTTTTCTTTTCATTCTAAAAATTCATATATAAATGTTCTTTATTTTGTAGAAGACTCACAGAATTACAAAGATGAAAGAAATATCAGAAATGAAGGAAAGTTAAGTGACTTACTCAAAGACACCACTAGTGAGGTCATAAATGCCAGGATCCAGGATTTTTATTGAGTAATGGTGGGGAGGGTGTCAGTTTTCTTACATTACTGCTGCTTCCATCATTGCTGTTAGAATCAATGATTCTATGAAATGTTTAGAAGAAAACAATTACAGAATATAAATTCCTTAGGATAAAAAGTAAATGATAAGCAGCAGTAGTCATGGGCTGTGAGGAGAACCAAGAAGCCAAGTCATGCCTTTCTGTGAGCCAGAAGAAGCCATGCAAGCCAGGAGGAAAACCTGTACATTATACATTATTTTTTGACTATTAAATAATTAATGTTAAGAAAACAAACACAAAATACAACAATGAGATCTACCAAGTCTTCATGTCACAGCATTTAAAACAATGTAGAAGACTCTCACCAAGTTATTGATGATATAACACCATGCTGGGGAATGGGAAGCCACTCTAGTGCTCTGTCTTTCATATTTTGAGTAGTTTTTTTCTTTTTGATATGGCTTCAATACATCATGAATCCATGTGGCCCCGAATGCATCTGATAACTTTACAGGTGGTAACTTTTTATTAGCATGATTAATTTACTCATCAGTTTATGTCTTATTACTGTGCTATGTAGCTGAGGGTTGCTGTTTTTTATAAACTTGGTGTGGCCCACACCTGGTGGTCAGCTGTTTGCCCAGACAAGTTACCACATCCTCCAGCTGCAGCATTTACACACAAAGTGGAGCAAGTTGCTGTGTCATAACACGGAGTCACTCGGGGCAGTGCTCCTGCTCTATACAACACGGAGTCATTCACAACAAGCCTGCTCTATTCGCTGATCTTGAAATGATTGACATTCTTAAATTGAGGCCTTCCACATATGTGAGATCTGAGTTCAGAGTGCCTCTACCACATCACTGAGATAGTTTTTTGGTTACATTCACCTCTCAAGGTTTCAGTAAGGCCCTACAACAAGCTTCTGTGCATGTCCCTGCCAAACAGAGACTACATCAATTCACCATGACTCACAGACATTTTAGTGCTTGTGCTTTCAGATAAGAAGAAGTATGCCATGTTAGCAACAGCAACAACAACAAAAAAAATGCTTCAAGACCACAGTAAAACCTACAAATTCAACCTCTATTTCATAAGCCTACTTTCTCTGTTCTAGATATGGATTGATTTTAATATCAAATACAAGGATAATCAAATTATCTCAGCTATCACGTACACTGGCAAGCAAAGATTAAAAATATTCAATAGATTATCCCTAAATATCCAGATAAAAGGAAAAGAGAAGAGAGAGAGAGATGGAGAAATAAAGAGAGTCCCCCAAACACTAAGCACTATGTTTGGGTGACACAGATGTCAAACTTGAGAATTTATGTCTAAACCCATGGATCTTCCATAGCACAAGCCTTGAAAAACCCATATTGGGCAGGAGCAGTGTTTTTAGAGAGTGTGATTGATTTAATTGTTAGAAGATCTGGCTCTAAGTAGCAGTGTGACCTCAGATGAGTCACTTAACCTTGGCCTCAGTTTCATTTTTAAAGTGAAGGCCTCAGATTAGATTATCTTTATATTTCCTTCAAAAATCTAATGTGGTGTCATTCCATTTCTCTTTTTGCTATGTAGCAATTGCAATCAAATCAATGGATAGAAAAGAACCTCAGCAGATTATCAAATTAATAAGGATAAAATGAAGTTGAAGATTTAAAAGCTCCTTAAAACATATTAAATGTTTTAAAAATGCTAGATATTATTGTCTCTATTATTAATATAAAGTGTCTGATGTTGAAATTTTACAATAAAAAGCACTTCAGTTAAAATTTGCCAAATGTCTGAAAGCAGGACTATACATCCATTTAAGCAAGTGTCAAATCTGAAATATACTTTATCTTTTAATGTCCACTGAGGGTTATTGTAAAATTCCACAAGGAAGGAATAATTCATTTATGGTTTTACTTACCTTTTCCATTTTATCATAAAGTTTTTGAGAGTAATAATTATGTCATATGTGTCTGTAGTTATACAACCAATAGCATGGGAGAAAATGCAAAGGAAAATTACATATGAACATTTTTATATATAGTAAAGAGCTATATTGACCCTATATTCCTCATAAACTCTAAGGGGCTACACAGACTGCCTTGTAAACTAAGGAACAAAAAGAGAAAGAATAGCCACTTAACAAAAGTTAAATTTAAATTCTCTAAACTAAAACTCTGGTTCAAAGAGCTGTGCAGAACTCAAGTGTCATATTTGCAATGAGTGTGCCCTAACAGGTATACAGCAGTTAATTATTAATTTGCCAAAGATGTCTAGAGTAGATCACCTCAATCCTAGTAACTGTTAAAAGGAGAATTTTGCAATTTAAAAAGTTCATAAAAATGTAAAAAAGAAGACAGATCCATTGTGCAAGATGGCTACACAATAACTATTCTTTTTTATTACTTTCTCTGTGTTTCTGTAAAATATGACAAGTGAACTATGATTAATTTATGAGGAGTACATTAGTAATAGCAATTTTTGTCATTATATCAGCATTAAAGTGACATAAATCTGAATTATTTGGTCTACTATCAAGATAAAATTCAAAGACAAGAATACATTAGAATCAAAAATTTCACAAGGAAAGCAAAACTTTTTCTGATTTATACAACCTTAGTCCCCAATCCATTCCTAGTAACAATCTCTGGTTAGGTAATTTGGTGAAATTTATGGAGGCTTTATTTATGTTACCAAACCTTTCCCCAACACTTTAACCACTAGAAATTTGAATTCACTGTGATACTGGTGCAAATCCTTTTGAGTCTTTCAATTGATAGCAGTCATTGGTTTGTTTTTCCTTCCTGTCTCTTAAAATTCTTAGTCTTGCCACTATTGCCAAAACATCTTTTAAAAAGAAAAGAAAAAACAGAGGTGACTTTAAGATATTATTATGAAGACCCTCATAGTAAAATTCAGCACATTGCATACTTTCACAATAATTTATTATTATCCCAATTGCTATATTGGCCATACTTGTGCATTCAAAGCAACATGCTAACAAAATGACTCTTACAGTTAGGCGTCGTAAGTTACCCTGTTATTAGGATGTGTGCCTTCACTAGGCATAAGTGGGAATGCCTATCTTTGATCTGTTTCTTAGATAAGAAAATATGCATCAAAGAAGTTCAAACTGTCAGTGTGTAGATTATACACAAAACCTATACGATAGCAATCAATTCATCATCACTACTTTTCTATGATGACTTTGTCAACTTTCTTCTCATAATTTCTAATGTCCAAGCACTGCCAACAGATGCCAAGTCATAAGAAAGGCCAGCCACACCAGGGAAAGTGTAAAAACCTCCAAATAAAAAAAGGTATGAGAAAAAATAAACATTTTAAAATCTCAACTTTTCTTTGAGATTGTTTCAGACTCCATGACACCCAAATATCACTTTAAAATTTTCTGACAAAATTATTCCAGTAATCTATTATTGCTATCTTGATGCTGAATTATATATTAACGCTGTTTATTCCTATATCCATCATCATCATATTTATAGGATACTTAAATAAATGAAATAATATTTACATAACCAAAGGATTTAAACCACGTGCCCTTTAAAATTACAATTATTATGAAGTGATTTTGAGATATTACTTTTAATTTCTCAATTTTTAATTTAACAGTTTTAATTTAACTCTTTAGAAAACATTTACTACTCCTAAAACATTACTGAAATTCATAATGTGCTCAGATTATCGGCAGCTCTATGTTGACCATCAGTGTGGCCATCTGTGCACCATGCTAGGCAAGTGTTCTGCCACTGAGCTACATCTTCAACACTTCTTTAAATTTCATTTTGAGACAGTGTCTTGCCAAGTTGCTCTGCCAGGCCTTGAACTTGAGATCCTCCTGCCTTAGCACTTATAAATGTTCATTGACAAATATGTTGTGCTTATTTTCCAACTTGCAAAATAAAAAATATTCAGATTTCTATGCTAAGATGGAAGAGAAGAATATGAATTGCTTTATTATACAAATTATCACAAACCTCATTGAAACCGTGGGATGTGATCACCTCCTACTAACACCCACAAACTAAGCCAAATACAACTCCTCATTTTGCTGTGAATAATCAGAAAAAGTAGTTTGACAAAGTAAAGAATCTTACAAAAGTTCTAAACACCTTATTGGTGGCTACATTGCACTATGTTCTGAGAATTCAAGCTCCATTTCATCTGCATCCTTGGTTTCGAGGCTATAGAACACGTATAGAAGATCTTAACACCTAAGACTAAAGGAAAAGATGTTCACCTTCGCCATGATGGTGTCATTCCAAAGATTTAAATTTAAAAGTCAAATGGGAAGGAGAATAGGGGATGGAGGGGAAGGGATATGAGAAAAGAAGAAAAAAGTAGAAACAAAGCTTTTATAAGTAAGGAGGGGAAAAGGAGTTGAAGGAAGGGGAGCAGAACAGGGGAGAAAAGAAGAATCAAGATATATCACACACAAGTATAAACTCTTTATGATGAATGTGATCATTATGTATAACAATAAAATTAATTAATTTTTTAAAAAGGCAGTCGCAATTTGAACCAACTTATCTGTTAAATTAAAAATATAATTCATCCTATTTTTCAGCAAAATTTCTTTCTTTGTAATACTGAAGCTCAAATTACATATTTCTCAACAAATATAATCCAGCCGGTTCTTATGCTATAAAGGTAACCACATCAACCAAATGACCAAAAACAAAACTTGTATCTCAATTCAATAGAACAAACATTCATTAAATACAGGGTTTAAAAGAACAAATTTTGGGATCAGAGACCTCAAGTCCAACAGTGTCTCAACCTTTTATTAATTCTGTGAACTTGGACAAATTGCTGAACTGTTTTGAGTCCAGTTTTCTTGTGCAAAACATAACATCATTATTACTGTAAGAGTAGATGTGGTAATATATGAAAATTTTTAACCTTTCACTCTTAGACCCCTGGAGGACAGTACTGACCCAATACAGGAGCCTTTGTACCAGACTGCCCTGCTGTTGCACTTATTTTATTTATCACATATTTATACCTTTATATAGAAATATATATTTAATTCTACTTTTTCCTTCCACATTCACTCATCTGCCTTTTTTTCACTTTCTTGGGTGTTTTCCTTATCCACCACTAAATTTTTCTCTCTCAAGTGAAAGTGAACAAAAGAATTTGGTGACAATGGGGAAAGTTGGTAGAGAAGTACTCAGAATTTGAAAGAATTAATGTGCCATTCCTCTTCCTTCCAGCTACCACATATAGTCATGCATTCAGGATTTGGCCTTAATTCATTCTACACTAGCCTACGATCATGCTACACTAGCCTACATAGCAAAGTAACCAAATCTGAGGCACAAATTTTTCATGCATATCACTTGACATAAGTCATCAAGTAGAGCCCATAGCTCTACTATTTTTTACCTTCAGAAACAAACTATCTGAAAATGACACAAAGCAATGAGAAAAATCACTTTAAGCTACAATGCAAGTTAAATCATGTGATTACACAAAGTATTAAGATAAATATAAATATTTTATAAATTGAATGGCTGGACCTCATCTCAGAGCACAATACAAGAAAAGACAATAAAATTTCACTGCAGTATTTTGAAATGTGGAAGAATCAGAGATAACAGACAAATGGCTAGTAATGCAAACAGCAGCATTTGCTTCTGAAGTACAATATTTTTATTTTGCTATATAAAGCCTAGTTCATACATTTTCTACAATATTAGGATAAAATCAGTATTTCAAAGATGAATACTACCAAATGGAATTTTTATCAAGAAATATTCCATCCAATCACAATTATTTAATTCTCAAAATTAATATGAACTTATTTTATGTACAGAAATATTCAATTCTACATTTAGAAAAATACCAACTCTAAAAATTATTTTGGATGTTTTTACAAAAGAGTGTATAGTTCTGGCTTCAATACTACATATACTAAAATTGGAATGACAGAGAGAAGATCAGCATGGCTCCAAGGCAAGGATGACATGCAAATTCATGAAGCATTCTATATTTTTATAAATTTAGGGAAGACCTAATGCCACTACTCCTTAAACTCTTTAAAGAAAGTAAAAGAAAAACAATACTCCCAAAGTTATTCTTGGAAGCAAATATTACCGTGATACCAAAACCAGAGAAGAATCCAACCCAAAAAAACAGAACTATAGGCCAATCTTCCTAACAAATGCAGATATAAAAATTCTCAATAAGATACTTGCAAACAGAATGCAGTAAATCATGAAAGAGATTATTTACTATGATCAAGTGGGATTCATTACAAGGATGTGGGAATGGTTCAATATACACAGATCAATAAATGTAATACATCATATAAACAGAGCCAAGAACAAAAATCACATGGTCATCTCAATAGATGCAGAAAAAGCATTTGACAAAGTCCAAAATATATTCATGTTAAAATTCCTACACAAAATTGGAATAGATGGTCTTTATATCAATCTGATTTAAAAAATCCATTTATGACAAACCAACAGCCAGCATCATAATAAAGGAACAAAAACTGAAAGCTTTCACTCTAAAACCAGGAACAAGACAAGATAATCCCATTATCATCACTTCTATTCAAATATAGTTCTGGATGTATTAGCCAGAGCAATTAGACAAGAGAAAAAAATAAAAGGAATAAAGAAAGGAAAGGAAGAAGTTAAATTATCATTATTTTCAGAAGACACGATACATGACAGAGAAGGCTCCAAAAACTCCACCAAAAGACTTCTGTATTTAATAAGCAAATTCAGTAGCATAACTGGTTACAAAGTCAACACTCAAAACTCAATGGCACTCTTGTACACAAATAACAAACTTACTAAGGCAGACATTAAGAAAAACACACTTTTTACAAGTGCATCCAAAAAATGAAACATTTAGGAATCGATGTAACCAAGGAAATAAAAAACATAGTACTCTGATAATGGAGGCCAAAGATGATTATCAGAAAATGGAAAGATAACCCTTGTTCTTGGGTAGGAAAAACTAACATAGTGAAAATGACCATTCTCCCAAAACTGTTACACAGATTTAATGCAATCTGAATCATAATACCAATACTATACTTCACAGAATTAGAGAAAACACTCCTAAAATTAATTTGAAACTAAGAGATCTAGAATAGCAAGAGCAATTCTGGGTGACAAATGCAAGGCAGGAGGCATCACAACTCTGATTTGAAATTATGTTACAAAGGTACCATGCCAAAAATAGCATAGTAACAAAAAGAAGAAAAACAGACCTGAGGATCAATAGGACAGATCAGAAGATGCAAAAACAACTTCAAATGCACTCACCCACTATCTTTGACAAAGGGACCAAACACCTTCACTGGAATAAAGACAGGCTCTTTAATATGTGGTACAGGGAAAAGTGACTTTCCACATGCCAAAGACTAAAACTAGACCCTTGTCTCTCACCATGCACTAAACTAAGATTAAAATGGATCAAAGTTCTAAATATTAAAATAGAAACAATAAATCTGCTGCAAGAGAAAATAGGCCGAACTTTTGAGCCACCAGTGTAGGCAAAGACCTTATGAACAAAACCTTAATCTCATAGCAAATATTACAAACAATTGACAACTGGGATCTCATCTTACTAAAAAGCTTTTGCATGGCAAGGGAAACCACCAACAGAGTGAAGAGACAACCCACAGAGTTGGAAAAAATTTTGCCAGCTATTCTTCAGCCAGCTATATCTAGAATACACAAACAACTAAAAAAAATCATACCTCCAAATTTAATGACCTAATCCTAAAATGGGCATATGAAATGAATACATACTTCTCAGATAAAGAAGTAGAAAAGCCAAATAAATCTATGAAAAAAATGTTCAGCTCTTGAGAGATGCAAATTTTAAAAATGCTGAGATTCCATCTCACTCCAGAAAGAATGTCTATTATGAAAACATTAACCAATAATCAATGCTGCAGGGCTGTGAGGGAAGAGGAACCTTTCTCAATTGGAGTGCATACTGGTACAACCACTGTGGAAATCAGCGTGGAGATTCCTCAAAAAACTAAACAAGAGGTTCTATTTGACCAAACTATTCACCTTCTTGATATCTTCCTGAAAGAACCAGAAGTATCATACCACAGCAATATATGTGCACCCACAGCAATATATATATATACACACAGTTTTTAATAGCAAAATCTTGAAAACAGTCCAGATGTCCATCAACTGATGAATGGATAAAGACATGATTTTTCTGTAGAATGGAGTACTATTCAGCCATAAAGAAGGATAAGCTTGAGACATTTCTAGGTAAATGGATTCACCTTGGGACTATATTGTTAAGTGAAATAAATTGGAAGTGAAATAATAGGAAACAGGGGAAAGGAAGAAAGGGATAAGAAAACATGGAAAAAATGGAAACAAAGTTTTTGTCAATAAGAAGAGGAAAAATTGAAGGGAGGTGAGGAAAATGGGGGAAAAAGAATCAAGATCTATCAGGTATAGGTACAAATTCCCTATGATGAATGTGATCATTATGTATATCTAAAATGTACCAATAAAGTTAATTAAATCAGTGTATAATTTTAAGTCATCTAATTTCTTTCAAAAACATAAATATAAATGATCTGATCAATTTAATCTGCTCATATTAAAAATTCTAGTAGACATAAAATTTTGAGTTCATACCTCTGAAATACAGAGCATGGTGGTAATTTTTTGAAATTACTTCTTCCCTTTGCCTGCCAGAAACATAGCTAGTATCTTAACCTGACTCAGAAAACTTCATTCACTATTATTACACAAAAATTAGATTAGTATTTTTAGCTTTGAAAAGAGAACACAAAAGTATCTGTAATAAAAACTATAACAAATACTATTGAATTAATATGATATTATTCTTCTATCCAGGAAGGGTACTTTTAATGACAACAATGATAACAGCATATTATGGGAAGAATTAAAGATTTAAGATGTACATTTTATTCTCTGTCCTGTTTGGTAAAGAGCTGGACTCTCATTTCCATCTCTGTTATGCTGAAAGTCTCTCATCCTTTCTTCTCTCTTATCTGTTCCAACAATGAATGAAATATTTTCTCTGCCTGCATAGTATCATGAAATTGTGAATCTCAATTCACTTTGAATAAAATCTACCAACTAAAGGGGCAGAAGAGCTTTAACAATCTTGTATGTTCAACAAGAATGTACCATAGAGTTATATATTCAGTAAGAACAAAACAAAATTTTTGTATTCATATCTCCAAAGGTCAAAGCACACAATTTCTTTCCAATGGAAGCTCTTCCAGAGCCTTAGTTTTACACATTTTAAATTCCTTGCATACATTGGATAGTCACTGATGCAAGATCAGACTATATCATAGAAAATGGGAATAGAAAGCACATGCTTTCTTTCTTCTTTAAATGTCTTATATAGGTATCTTTTTTCTACCAAATAATATGGTCTAATTTGTATATTTCATACCTCTTAGATTCTCATGTAATACGTGATGTATAAGAAGAGTTCAACAAAAATGTTTGCTTGTTCATTTGTAAAACATTTATCTAGCAAAGATTGCATGCCATCCTCTGAGCCAGACAGCAGGAATACAGCAATCAAAGATACAGAGTCAGTGTTGGTCCCTTTGAAACTTATAATCTAAAAGACAATACTAAGATTCCCAGTAAGAATGGCGATCATCAAAAAAATCACCCACTAACAAATGTTGGCAGAGCTGTGGGGAAAAAGGAGCTCTTCTCCACTGTTGGTGGGAATGCAGACTTGTGCAACCACTATGGATATCATGGAGTTTCCTCAAGAAACTAGGATTAGAGGTTCCATTTGATCTAGTTATTCCCCTTCTGGGTATTTTCCCAGTAGAATTAAAAATATCACACTACAGTGATATGTGTGCATCCATGTTTATAGCAGCACAATTTGTAATAGCTAAATCTTAGAAATTATCCAAATGTCTGTCAACCAAGGAATGGATAAAAAGATGTGGTATTTTTATACTCAGCTGGAAAGAAGGATAAACTTGAGACATTTATAGGAAAATGGCTCAACTTGAGACCATACTTGTAAGTGAAATCAATCAGACTTACATGTGTATACATCATATTGTACCCTAGTATAAGAAGCTGAAAGAATAAATAAGATCCAAAATGTGTAACAGATACTGTGAAATGGGAAGAAACTGGACTAGGGGAAAGGAAAAAGTGGGAAGGGAAAAGGGAGGAAAAAAAAATATATATATATATATATGTGTGTGTGTGTGTGTGTGTAAAGCAAATATTTTTTAACAATCACATCAAATATTCATTGAATACTCATTATAATGCATGAACAAATAAGTATTCAAGTATATCTACCCTTAAACTATGAGCAATGTTCTGAATAAAGTAAACAAGGCTTTATGAGTTCACGTGTGTGATACACCCAGTCACTGTAACAGGTCTTTTTAATTCAGTCAGGAAGTACATATTATAGTCTAATGGGTTTCAGAGGTCTTGACTGGTCCTATCTCTCAGGTCTGCATTCTCTTGCTGCATCCCATGCTTCTGCCCAAAGACCTCCTTTTCCACCATATGCAAGACCTCCAGGTCTCCAGGACTGCTGCTTCCAATGGCCCAGTTCTCTGCAGTGAAGTTGACCCCATCGTCATGAAAACAAAATTCAGACATGCAAGTCAGCTAAGAAAATCTTGGTTTTAAGCATATTTTTAAATTTTTGATTATGAGGTGTGTGTGTATGACTTAGAACTATATACACATATTTATATTATATGTTTTATATGATTTCCTTGATAAACCTTTTCCAAAGTCTATTATCAAAGAGAGTCACAAAAAAATAAAGTTATCTACACTGTTTTGTGTGACTGCTTGGAAAAGTGACTCACTCAGCTTTAAGATATATCTAGTTCAATGAAGGAGAGGGTGGACCGAGGGCAGTGCCTTACAGATATAAAATATGATTCTAAAGTGAGCTAAATTGCTTCTAATAAAGACCTTCTATTAATAACTCTCTAGATTTGACAGATCACATCACTGGGGCAAATAAAAAGATATTCTTGTGAATCAAATGTGGTGGTTCTTCTTTCTCAAGGTTCAAAACACAGGGACCCAGCCCACCTTACCTGCATCTCCCAGCCCATTTAACAGGCAAAGGAGCCTTCAGGGCCTGCAAAACAATTAGAGCTGGGCCTGCTATTTCAGAAAGTCAGGTCTGCCCGTGAAAGCTAGCAGCTATGGTAATTCCCTTTCACCAGCCAAATGCTGGCAAAGGGGAACTGAGCTAAGACATTCCATGCTAGAGGACAAAACCGCCAATGAAAAGTGTAGAAAACTTTGAACCTGCCCTGTTTATTCACCCTCTCCTAGCTTCCAGTCTCACTGCAAGCCCTCAGCGCCCAAAAATATTAAACAGGAAGAGGCAAGCAATGAGATAAGCCCACTCTTTCATGTGTACATGAAGATGGGCCGGAAGGGTATGTCGTTTCTTTGAGCTCATCTCACATGCAGCCAGCTGAATATAAATTTCCCTCTATCTCATCAAGCTCTCACTGTTTGGCCTCCTCTGACTGATATTGGCTCATCATACTTAATCTAGGGTGAAATTTCCTCGTCTGAGCTAAATTACTCGCAGCCATCAAGGGAAGCGATATTTATTTTTCGTGGGGCTAATGACCTGTCCCCCAGACCCACCCACTGATGGTTATTTACTGGGGCCCAGATGCTTGAGCTCAAAATGAGTGCTAATGTCAGCAGGTGCCATCCCTCATTCAGCTCAGTGATTGAATTGGAGCGATCCCATTGACATTGACTCTGTGACTTTTAAGGCCATTACCCTCAGCCAGAGATGAACCTCTCATCATGGCGATGACAGTGACAGCTGATTAGCGACAAATTACAAGCAGGAAGGTGCAGAGGCTTTATTGGGTAGGGCAGGACCAGTGAAAAGGGTGAGAGGTGTGGGAGAAGGAGCAGGAGGAAAAGAGAGACATGTGAGGAGGAAGGAAGGAAGGAGAGGAAAAACACACATTCCTTCTCTTCTCAGTAATTTTTTAATCAGTTCTTCACTGTGGCCGACATTTACCTTTTACATCTATTATATCCAAAGACTCTTGTGGTTCAATGCATAAACTTTGAATAGGCAGAACTCATCTAATAAATTTAGGCTAAAAGAGCAACGTAAGATTTTACAAAATAAAGGGCCAAAGACTCTTTAAACAGAGAAGACAACTATTTTCTGTCTTTTGTGTTTCTAATTGCACCAAGTAAGAAAAAGTTTTTAGAGCTTATTTTTCAAATGATTTTCATAGCCAGATTGCTTGAATGGCATGTGGGGTATGTCAAAGCAAAGTTCCGCTCTCTTAAATTAAAGCTCATTTAAAAAGTCATTCAGTTCTTTCAACTGTCTATCCACTAGACTTTAAATCAAAGCTTTTTTAAATTTTAAACTTAAATATAAGAATTATGTTTTCTCCTTAAGTTATTTCCTGAAATTGAAAGCAGTGTTTCTTTGTTCTTTGCTCACAGAGTGTGGATAGGCAGTGTTTCTTTGTTCTTTGCTAATAGGATATGGATTGACATGGGGTGAGCTTTAGTTATTCCCATGATTTTAAATCCTTACATGCTGAATGTGAGCGTGTGATTGAGAATTACAGGCCGGTTGGGATTTTGAAAGACAAAACCTGTTCAAACACCATTGATTTTTGTGTCCTGCATGCTTGCTAGGAAGTAGCAATTGGCCTAACACCCACATTCAGGGCACCACAAAAAACACTCTGAGAAATGGACTCACACAAGACCACTTGGACAGCCTCCTTGTTCTCAGTCACGTGGCCACTGACTAAATGGTGACAAGGATAACAGACAGTTGCTTGAGAACACCATCACCACACCACTCTCCAATGCAATGCAAGGTCCTGTAAAGAAAATCAGGGGAAAATGATAACACCTCCCACCCATCACCTATTGACCTTTACAGTAATCTCTCCTCGCTCCACTGTTCTTCCTTTACGACCAGTGTCCTCAATTTCACACAATACTTTCTTAGAATGACTTTCCTCTGTCTGGGGATTGCTCTCAACATATCTGAGAGCAAATGTAACAAAACAATTTTTTTTCAAACATACGGCCAAATGTAATACCTCTTACAACACACCATCCTGCGTAGGGAAGCTGGTGAAAACCTTCACAGATTAAGAAAGGACATGGGTATGTTGGAGCTGACCCCACCTGCATCAGTAGCTTGCTAGGCCCATCTCTTCCAGCTCAATGAGGTCAGACTGGAAGCTTAAAACTGCCCTGCATGAGAATGTTGACACCACGGAAGATGTGTCAAGATGTGTTTGCTGTTGTTTTATTTTGTGTTGTTTTCCCAGAGAACCAGCTGTTGAACATTTCCAGGACACCGCTGAGCATAACGCTGTCTGTTATTTGGAAACACGCTTGAATGTGGGCAAGGTCGGAATGGCCCTGGGATGGTGAGGTGGGTAAGCAGAGAGAAATGGCCTTGTTCTCTGCTTTTCTACCTTCTTGTTGATAATTCTTCATTGTGAGTGTCCATGGCAGTTCTGTCTATTGATGATTGATAGTAGAAAGTGCAGGAAACATACTGTCTGAGTAAGTACCACTGCACAGTTCTCATGGTGTAGTCAATAAATACTTAATAGTGATTGTCCTTTAATAAAATGTAAAATCTATTTATAATAGTTTTAGTATGTCTCATATTTGCAAGGGGCATTTCCTACTGGAATGGGAATGTTAAATGTATTCAAATGGGTAACACCTGAGCTATCCCTATGTGATACTGAAAATGAACAGGTCCACTAATCTTTTTGAAGTGACATGAAGTAATCACAAGATTCATAGTAAATCATAGAAAACTTTAAAGCTCAATGTAAACAGTAACTATTACTTTCCATTACTGAAGGCACTCAAAATTATCTTGTTCTCCTGTATACATGTGCTCCCTGTCCATGCCCATGGCTTCAACTGCCACAGGTATGCAGTAGATGGCACGACCCCTCTCCAGCCATGTCCACTTGTCTACTGGACAGCTCTGGTTGCTTGTCTCACAAGCACCCGACACTCATCATACCCAGTCTACACACAATCATCACAAACCTGAGCCGCAAGGGAATGGCCAGACCGCACCCCACACACATGCTCCAGCACTACCCAAGAAATCATTCTTAATGCCTCCTTAGTCCTCGCTCTCAACTGCTACACCCAGGGAACAACAGAACCCTACAGATCTTACCTTCCACACGTTCCTTTAGTCCACCCCCTTCCCTCACCAGAAGCTACCACCCTAATTTGAACCACTGTCATATCCCACTCTGATTATTTCACACCTGGCAGCAGTTTCCCAGCCTGAAGGCTGTAGTCCTCCACCCCCATTCTGTTCTCCACTCAGCAGCCACAGCAGTGTCCCTAGAATATAAGGCTGACCAGGTCATTCTACTATTCAAAGTTCTTCAGTGGTTTCCAAAACCTGTGACATGACCTGCAAACCATGGAGGACAATATTCTGATAACTAATATTCTGATAACTAATCTCTTCATTCCTGCTTTCCTTTGTGTACTCCATCCCCAACATTCTCCATGGCATGCAATGATTCAGCCACCTTGGATAGGTCCTTCAAGAATCTCATTGTCCCTTGCTCTCCCCTGCCCTTGGGCTTTCTGGCATGTTACCCCTCATGTCACTCCCAAAACCTTATTGATCCCTACTCATCCAGCAAATGTAAGATCAGCCATCACTAGCTTTCCTTAAGCTCACAAGAATAACTGGTTAAATGTTCCTCTCTCCTTGATACCCTTCCTAGAGCCTAAAACTACACTTCCCACAACTATATTCTAATAACTAATCTCCCTGTTTTTCTCAGTGACACATAAATTTGTTCACTGTTATAGTCTCTACTCCTTACAAGTTTTGTGCATATAATATTCAACAAATATTCATTAATCACCTATGGAGCAAAATGGATTAAAATTAACAATGAGTCCTCATGCCTAGGAAAGAGTTGTCAAATCCCATAATGAGAGATCTATGCCATCAAGACAGATATCAATACATTTAAACAAATATTACTACATACTAATAATGAAGAAATGCAGACTATGAAAAGATATATCAAAAGAATTCTTGTGCATTTCTCCTCTTAAAATCTTTTTCTTCCTGTATTCATATATTCAACTAACTTCATAGGGGCTATGTCCTCACATTTGCCCAAATAGAAGAGATTTCTCCAGGGGGCTTAACCAACATAGTGTTTAAGTTGCCTACATCTTGACTCAAGATTTTGCTACCTCCCACATTCTGATTTGACTCTGTGTCCAGATATCTCTGTCTTACCTTGATTAGTCCTGCCTATGCACAACTCATGATCATCTGCTGGACATTTTTCTCAAAAAGACAAAAAACATTGCTTTGTAGATAAAGCAAATATCAAAAGTTCACTTAAGAGAGAGAAAGAGAGAGAGAGAAAGAGAGAGAGAGAAATAGAATGAGAGAGTCAGACAGATAAAGTTCTCAGGAACCAAAACTGTAGGTAATATTTATAATTAAGGTAACTTTAACACAATGCCAAGGAAAGAAGCAAAGTAACATACTGCACCTACAAAGGGAAAGCTGTAAAAAAGAAATAAGCAAAGTTCAGAGGGTCACTAAAACAGAAGCATCAGAGGCATCTCTCCAAATCCAGTTATGGAAGCAGAGAAAATAAAAGCAGGAGAAAAAGAACCAGGATCAAGGCAAAGACAGTTTCCAGGCAGTGTGCTAGAGTGTACACTTGCATAAGCCACCAGAAAACACTAGCGGTATGAGTCAGTCCAGCTCAAGTGCATGGAAAATTGTATGGTGTTAATGACTGCTTCTTAGCAGCGTGACCCTGAGCGAGCTACTCTCTCTAAACCTGTCTCTGCACACACACACACACACACACACACACACACACGAATCAATCATCATATTTACCTCATAGATTTATTGTAAGAGCTGAGACAATATACACAGAGCACTTATTCAGCTACTTAAGACTTGTCATAAGAGTTGCTAGCCCTACTGTATGTCCCTGGATTTGGCAGGTAAGTAGTGAAACCACTCTGTCCTCCCTCCTGAGTTTGGAACTAACAAAGAAATAGATGCAAAATGCAGACAGATGGAGATCAAATGTCAACTGTGTTACTGGTAAAGTTGGGCTGGAGAACACGAGTGAGATTTGTGGCCACAAAACTGGCTGACACTGGCCTGGATCCGAAACATGCACCTGGGCAAGAGCATCTGAACCAGCACAGTCCAAGCTGTGTGCCAAGTTCAGAGCCCAGCATGAGGGCTAGGTGCACTGCGCCTGCCATGGAGGCCTAGGAGGCACCCATCTTCTTCAGAAGTAAAGGTCAGCAGAGTTATGGTGATCAAATTCTTTCCTAGAGTCAGAGGAGTGGGGAGAAATGTCCCACCTAGGATGGCTGCCACCACTGTGCCCCTAGAATGTGCTTCAGATCCAACCTCAGAATACACATTCCTTCTCTCTATAGAAATACAGACATCATTAGTCCAGCTTTGTTTTCTTGAAAGGAAGCCTTATTAAACTGTTTAATTATACACTGTAGAGTGAGACACCAAACAGTGGCTTTAGCATATCTTTGTTCCTGTAAGCCTTTCTTCCTTACCCTTTTCGCATGTGGGCTTAGCCACCAACTGTTGCACTCCAGCTCTCCTAAACAAATTCAAATTTCCTAAAAAACGGGTTCATCCACATAGTGATATCTATGTCCTCTCTCTACTATTCTTTAAAATGAATTCCAGAAATTGTCTGAATTTTGCCAGCTCTGTCCTGCTACAGTCTTACACATTCTGCATCTTTCTTCAGTTAAAATGAGCCCTCAAGCCTAGTATTCGCAAATAAAGCCTTGGTCTAATGGTGCTCTGGGCTTTTCTTCCTCACTGCTGTTCTCTGTGGGAGCATTGAACCAGATTCAAGGGCTCAAACTGGCCCATGTTGTAGTATCACTAAGATGTGTTCAAACAAATGTGACGTGTGAATCTATCAAACCAAGGGACTGTAGTTTCCTACAATGGGGCCAAAAGGGGCTATTGGCTTTACAAATAAGCTGAATTTTCTCAAATGATCCTCCCAGTCTGAAGCTGTTAACAGCCTACTTAATTGCTGTCTTCTCAGCAAATTCAGTTTAATCTATCAACCTCAAGGTGATTTTAAGCTTGATGTGTCAAAATTATGTATGTTAGAGAATGCACAAAAAACAAAACTCCTGGATAATGAATGAAAATATAAATTTACTTCACCAAATCAGCGTAATCCATTTACTCACAGTACTCATCTGCTCAAATAAGTCAAAATATTACTTGCTCGCAACCTATTTTGTGTAGTAAAAATCAAATGGTAGAAAATGACAATGACAGTGGTGCTTCAGATGGTCGTGCAGCCAACCTGTTCCTGAGACTCTGTGCCCAGCTTGTTGAAAGCTAAAGCAGTAGTACTGTCAGGGAACAGGAAAGAGAATGAGTCTGTGACCCCAGGAGGGTCCCATCCGCATTGATAGGCTTGAGAGTCTGAGTATGCACACATGATAATGTTCTCCTCACCATTCTGACTGGTCAATTTGGATGACATATTTTGGGCATCTCTGCTGATTCCATGAGTGCAACTTGTACACCGTCCACAAATCCCCATCTGCAGCTACAGATGGTCCACAGTTTTTTCCCAGCGTTTATAACAGCTCTTGAGGTGGAGGAGGGGAGAATGGAGGTTTCCTAGCCAGGCTGCCCTAGTCAGGTGAGTGTTCACTCCTGCTGAACCACAGTGTATCCAAAGGCTACACTCACTCTAGCAGTGTCTCAAGAATTATGCTGCAGATGCACACAAACACCACCTAGCAGAAAATCATCTTTGCTTCACCACATACTACTGAGCTTTAGAATTTGTTGACTGGGGGGATCCTTTCCTTTAGAACCATTTATACATTAAATTATGATCTGGGCACTGTAGACCTGCATTCTACAACCCCGCAGCTATTGGTTAAGGTAAGTGATGTTACAATGTGGCAAATGTAGTTCCTACCTCAAACCAGGCACACACACCACGTGTTCAGTAGCCATGTGTGGATACTGACTTCCATGCTGGGCAGCATGGAGATAAAATACTTCCATTAGCACAAAAATTTCCAAGGAATATAGTTTTTACAATTGTGGATATTTCTGCCATAATTTTTGTTGAGTCCTTTCAAACTGTTCAATTTTTATTCCTGTCCAACAAATATCCTACAAGGTATTTTTAATGAAAGGATCAGTAGCTCCATTTGCAAGGTACACACAGTAATTCATCTAACATATCTTGAAAACCTGGTGACCCACTACATCTGGAAAATTAAGTGATTGAATAGTAAAACTGAGACTCTCGTTTGCTCTGCAGAACTGAGAGAACACATAGACTTAGGACAACTGCATGGCTCCAGTAACGGTCTACCTTGTGGTCTGAACAATTGCATTGTGCATAGCTCACTGGGAAGGACTTCTTGATCCATTTTACTCAATGAATATAATATGCACCAGAATGCTAAGTAATGCCCATCCTAACCTTCACAATAGCTCTGTAACAGGTATATTTTTTAAATCCACATGTTCACTGTATGTGTGAAAAAATTAGTAGTTAGAGGGAGTAAGTAACTTGCCAAACTAATTCAGCAGAATCAAGACACAACCAGGTCTGTCTGACAACCAACTCTTTGACCCTAACTACAAAAATGCTAGACATTTTTTGCAGAGTTAGATACTCATGAAAAAATCATGAGAGCTTATCCAAGGAATTAGTAAGCACAACCTGTATTACGATCCCTACACTCACCATGTGTTCAGGAAAACATACTCTGGTAGCTACACCAAACACTGGCTCCAAACCTAGCTTTTAACTATACAAAAAATAGTGAACAAAAAGGATAAACTGCCTTTTAATCTAGGATAATGGAAATAAATTTTCTTTTAATCCAAAGAAATTTAATCACTCAACTGGTACTGCAAATGACAGTAACTTATGCTCAAAAATACATCCGGGGCTCAGAGCAGAGCACTTGTCTAGCATGCGCAAGACCCTGGGTTCTATTCCCAGCATCTCTCTCTCCCTCTCCTTCTCCCTCCCTCCCTCTCTTTCTCTTTGTCTCTCTCTCTCTCTGTTTTTCTCTCTCTGTCTGTCCCTCTCTCTTCCTGTATTTCTGTCTCTCTCTCTCTCTTTGTCAAACAGGGTTTACAGTTTTTATCTTCTTCTTTCTTGTACTTTCTTCTTTTCATAAAGTAGTATTATCAACATTGAAATATATGTCAGAAAGCTTAACATATATATTAGGAAATGGCTGAAATAAAACTCTGCCATTTTTCTATCAAAGATTTAGTTGGGTGGTTTTTCACAAGAAAACTGACTCATTTTGGTGTCATTAACGAATGTCCTTTCTGCCAACTGCTGCACTTTCTGTTTTGTGCCAGTTGGCCACCGTCTTCCATAGCTGAGGCAGCTGCATTTAAGCAGTGAAAGAGGCATAATGAGATGGGAAAACCTGCTGGAATGTCTTAAAATCAGAGGATTTGTGTACCTGCACGCACATACCAAAGAAACTATGATAGACCTTTTTTGGAAAGGATATAGGGCTGGGGATTTGGCTCAGTGGCACAAGCACCTGCCTGGCAAGCACAAAGTCCTGAGTTCAATTCCTGGTACCAAAAAAAAGATACAGAGATTATGTCACCCAAAAATTACTCTATATAATCGAAACTTCAAAGAGAAAAATTTCTGAAACACTGACCTACTGTTAATAATTAGGCATATAATTGTCACATGAAAAATGATAACACTGTCCTATTGCTCATGTCATTGTCACCTCTTCAAACCTGCTGTAAACAGAACATGGGACAGCTAGGTACAGTCATGTATCATGTACAGTGCATAATCCTAAGGAGAGATCTCTACAAAAGTCACATATCTGAACATTTATTTAAATAATACAGTAATTTATCCCTTAAAACATCAGAATATAACAATTTCCCATCAAATACTGGTAAAATTTTTGAGGAAGGGCTGCCTTCTAAAGATATATTCAAGGTTGTCATGGGAGCTAATTGGTAGTTATACTTAATAATCCTAAAGAAAGATCATTTAAGATAGAAAAATATATTTGTTAACATTAAAATTGTTTATAAAAGATATTTTTAAACTTTCATTTTTAAAAACCATTGAAGGACATGTCTTTTTCAGTCACTTTTTTAAAATGATAAACTATAAAATTGTTTGCTCATTCATCTATTTTTTTATCTAACATTTGTTAGAAATTTGTTTTGTGTCTGACAACATGTTAGGGTCTTAACAATAATTAAAATTGTGAGTCATTTTAAGTGAGTTCACAATGTTAAGCAATACTGATAAAGATATCAACAAAGTTTTTTGAGAACAAAACAAGTTTATATGAAAGTTCATATTTAAAATAAAACATGGAAATATAAACATGTAAGAATGACAACTAAATAGACTAAAGAATGACAACTAGATAAAATTAGATACATTAAACACACTACAGATAACAGAAAACACTGATGGGTACATGAATAACTAAATAAGCAAATTAGAAAGCCCAAAAATAGACCAAACTATACAAGATGATTAGTAACATAGGCAACATTTCAAGTTCATGAAAGTAGAAAAACCAGATAGCCATTTGAAGAAAGATAAAACAGGATCTATATCTCACAACATAATAAACTCAAGTAGACAAGAGATCTAAATATAAAAAAATGAAAACTATACTGATACTAGGAAAAAGTAAATGGGAAAAAGCATTCTAATTATGGTTTGAAATCATGATTCAAAAAATAAAATACTGATGTTTAATTATACACAGTTTAAGAAAATATCATAAGAAAAATCAAGTGACTCAACTGCAGAAAGATATATAATAAAAGAATACGATGAACATTATTTCAACTTATTTGAAAACTATTACAAAATTTTTTAAATGCAACTCACTAAAATATGAAAAAAATTTAAATTAAAGCTAAAATACTACAACCATTCTATTCTACCACTCGTAAATAAAATATTCTCAAATTTTGAAAAACAGAGAATGGATTGGTCCAATTATTTAAAATCTTCAGAAAAGAACAGAAATACAGAAAATGTTCCCTACTACTTTATGAAGATAATAAAATTTAAGAAAAAAGTCATGGTAATCTTACTTATATGGTAAAGTTATTGTATATTAGAGAAACATTAAACAATCATAATTTGGATACTAGCAAACTTATTCAGCAATGTATATGAAATGAAAAGTTGGCTCAATTTCTAAAACGTTTTAGTGACGTTTACCACACTAGCAGATTAAACAATAAGTATTCTATCAAAAGATAGAGAAAGTAGGTGACCAGGGATTTAGCTCAGTGTCATAAGTGCCGACCTGACAAATGTGAGGTCATGGTACCAAAAAAAATAAAAGATAGAGAAAGCATTAGAATATTTTACATAAATACATTATAAGTAAATGGAGAGTTTTTCCATGTGCTTAAATATAAAATGCAATGAAAACAATAATTCTCTACAAAAATTCATGAATTCAAAATAATTGTCAAAATTTTAACAGGTTTTTAAAAAGCTTCACAAACTGAACAAAAAGTAAATACAAGATTGATTCCTAGTACCTCCCCCTCAAAAAAGGAAAAAAAAAAGGAAATGCATGCAATGTTGGGAGGCTTTCACATTCATTCTCCTTTAGATTAACTGAGTTTACTAGAAAACTAGACAAAATATTTTTTAGTCTGTTCAAATGCCCTAGAGAAATCACAAGAGTGAAAGATTACTTGTGACACGGGGACTAGGTAAGAGGCCGAGCAGAACTCTGATAGGCTTGTAGGACTAACACAGCTGACAGTGGAATTCAAAGACCACCGAGAAAAAGTATCGGAAAAATCAATCACCTGAGTGACAAATAAACATATGTGAAATCACTGCATATCTGATTATGAAACTGCATAAATTATGCTAGATTGAGAGCATAGTGTTTACTCAGGAAAAGCAAACAGAAACCCCTTTGTAAGGAGAACACTACCTTAAAATAGTTATACAAGTTTTTAACTATCTGGCACAAAGTAAAACATGACCACAGAAATAAAGAAACAAGAACAAAAAACAAGAGCTGTAGGCAAAAAGCCTGAAACCAGCCCACAGGTGCTCTACGTGATACATTTTCAGGCACATATTTTAAATAGCTGAGCTTATGATGTCAAGAAAATAAAAGATAAATGTGTGAGTTTTGTCAGAAAGCTGAAAACCATTCAAAAGAAACTAACATTTTCAATAATATAAACTAAAATTAAGAACTCAATGAACTATCTGATTTAAACAGATAAAAAGATAATAGAAAATAGGTCAGAAAAATCTAAATTAAAAAAAATCTCACTGAAATCCTGTAAATCACAGAGGAGTGTTTACAAGGGTATGGAGGATATACAACAAGAGTCCATCCTACAAATAAATGAAGTTACAGATAGCAAGGAGTATGAGAAGAGGACTAAAGTAATATCTGAAGAAAATAACTGACAAGAAGCAGGACATCAGTCCTTAAAGAAACCTGCTGAATACTAAGTCTGGAGTGAAGAATCCACATCTGCCTGTATCATGATAAAGTTACAGGAAATCAAAGATTAAAAGGTTTAATAGTCAGAAAACGATACAGTATAGGAGTTAAACATAAAAATGAGTATCAGGAACCCGGCCAAGAGTCCTGATCGTCAATACTGAGAACCCAGCCAAGAGTCCCAATTGTCATCTAAAGAATGTCACCAGAAAAATAAAAAACAGAGACACGTATCATATTCCAACAATGGCTGGGAAATCAATGTCTCTGGATCTGACCTCCTCCACCCCCAAAACAGCCACTATTTATTTGGTCTACACTGTGATAGGTGATAGGAATTACAATGTATCCAACGACTCCAACTCCAGAGCACATAGATAATCTTATGTTTAAAGTATCTTGACCCAAGTATAATCCTATGATGATTTAAGAAGGTGGAGATGATCGTATGCTTAGAAATACCTTGTCCGTGAGTATAATCCTCTGATGATTTAAGAAGGCTATATGATCTTATGCTTAGAAAAATCACTGGGAATTCTCATATGGGTGGTATCAACAATCCCAATCTTTCCTTTCATCCCAAAGGGAAATATGCAAAACCAGTCACTATGAATTTGTGGTCCCCAACAAATGATCAACTGAGTGTTTTAGAAGAATGGCACAAGAATTAATCTCTGATTTTGCACTAGAAACTTTGGAAAAATAAGATAATTGGGTAGTATCTTTACCATGCTGGAAAACATAAAGTTCTAGACATGGTAGAAATATTCTTCAAGAAGAAATGTAAAATGATACTTTCTTTTTTCTTTTCTTTTTTCTTATTTTAAGGTGAATAAAACCCAATAATACAAAACAGAATAAAGCCAATCAAAACAAAGCAGTGAAAGTGGTACATAACTTCAAAACAAGACAATAGGTCATCAACAATGGCTACCACAGGGCCAGGGATTTAGCTCAGTGGTATAAGTGCCTGCCTGGCATATACCATAATATGACTTGTTATCTTCACAATGGTTGTCCATTTCCTCAGACACAGTAAAATTGAACAAAACAAAACAGAATAAAACCAAGCAAAACAGAGCACTGAATAAAACAAAACAATAAATTGAGACAAAACAGTGAGAATAATATTGAATTTCAAAAACAAGACAGAAGAAAACCCCCCATATTTGCCATATTGCATCCTCTCATCCTCCTAATAGACTACTGGCCTTAGTCCTGTAAAGTCAATCAAACAATACAAGTATTTAGTTGCTTTTGGACCTTGGTTGTTATCAACTCAGCCTTTCCTCCAAATCAGCTGGTTGCTTGTGGGGTGGGAGGTCCTTGATGCTCAGCCCGTGTACCGGTTGGCTCCTGGGAAAGGCAGTCTGACCTCTCTCTTCCTGGGTCCCGCCTGGTTTGAGCCGGTTACTGGAAGATCACACTAGCTTCTTGATGTGCTTTTCCCAGACCCAGCATGGCCTCTGCTGACTCACAGGAACAGCGAACTGGTTCCACTTTTTTTTTTTTTTCTTTTTTTTTTTTTAATAATTTTATTTAAAGAGGA